>AWOL01S0009727.1:241206-271185 GCA_000715115.1 Nicotiana otophora | reverse complement strand
CCCCCCCCCCCCCCGGACCCCAACCAAATACACCATCAAGTCCTAAAACATCATACGAACTTAGTCGAGCTTTCAAATCATATCAAACAATGCTAAAACCATGAATGATGCCGCAATTCAAGCTTGATGAACTTTGAACTTTCAAATTCTACATCTTCTGCCGAAATACATCAAATCAATCCGGAATGACTTCATATTTTGCACACAAGTCATAAATGACATAACGAAGCTATTCCAATTTCTAGAATCAGATTCCGACCTCGATATCAAAAAGTCAACCCCCGGTCAAACTTCCCAAAAAATTAACTTTCGGTATTTCAAGCCTAATTCCACTATAGACCTCCAAATAATTTTTCGGACACGCTTCTAAGTCTAAAATCACCATACGAAGCTATTGGAATCATCAAAATTCAAATCCGAGGTCATTTACATATAAATCTATATCCGGTCAACGTTTTTAACTTAAAATTTTAAATTATGAGACTAAGTGTCTCGTTTCACTCCGAATTCCTTCCGGACCCAAACCAACTAATCCGATAAGTAATAAATCAATTGTAAGGCATAAATTGAGTAGTAAATGGTGGAACGGAGTTATAATACTAAAAACAATCTGTCGGGTCGTTACAGAACCAAACAACATTAAGATTTAGAAGTGAGGATTATCCAAACGACGATGTCAGATAGTCATAAGAGAGCAAGTAAAGAAACTCATTTTATGGTTGGTCTAGGAAAGACAAGCAGATCACAACAATTTATCATCTAGGACATTCGAGCAGGTTTACTAGAAAGTTATGCCAACAGAGTTCACCATATGATATTTTTTATGCAAGTTGTCATTATAGGCACACATGAACAATTCTATCATAACAACATAGTATCACGATCAAGCCTGCCAACTAGAGTCATTAGGCAAATAGACCAACATGAGAAATATGAACAAAACACTTAATGTGAATCATTCGTTGAGTTAAACCAATGAAACATAATATCATAGGCAAAAAGTGAAGATCGCATATTGATGCAGATATGAAATCTTAACAGGACATCAGGAGAAGTTCAAGAACATGATTTAGTCGACTTAGTTAACATGATAGTATACATATGATGTGGATATTTCTATCTAAGCACAATACATATGATGTAGATACTCAAATTGTTTTACTCGATGTAGGAATGAAAGTAAGAAAAGAGAAATTAGAGAAGAGCTTCAGAGTACTTAAAAGAACAGAAAATTCATAGGTTTTAGTGTGTGTCTGTGTGCTCTTTCAATTCTTCTTTATATGTTTTTTAGTGTGTTTGGTGAGAGCATTCAAAGCTTTTATTTATAGCAGCATTTAAGCCTTAGGGTTCCATTTGAGTTCAAAGAGATAGTGGGGGATGGCGAGTAACCGATGATGATAGCAAAGGGAAGGGGGACAGAAGGAGAACAGAGGGGAAATCAGGGTGGAGCTTTTACCTTGGAGAAAATCAGTCGTTAGAGATTGAAGGACTGTTGGTCAAAGCCCTATATTCAGATGTCACAGCGTTCTGAAAAACATAGTGATGATTTAGTCAAGATTCATGGCCTACATCTTTGTTTAAACGAACAAGGGAAGAAATAATGAGAGTCTCGTTTGCATCTTTAGGTCCATAGTTTCAGGGATTTTCGATTCAAATTAGGGTGATGCAAAAAGGAAAGAAATCAGCAGGATTTGCGGTTGGGTTAGACAATAGGGATGTTTTTGTTCTAATTTGAGTGACCTTGCACGAATTTATGCAAGGTTAAGGATTGATGGAGGCCTGTAAGTTGAGATAAAATGGAAAGGAAAGGGAAGAGAGGTGGCCAAGTGTAAAGGAAATGATTAGGGTTAGGGGTTATTTTCCTGTCACGCCCCAAACTCGGGGTGCACGACCGGCGCTCAACCGAGTGAGACCTGCCGAGCAAGCCTGTTAGATTTTCTTCTACCCCAACTCATCCATGAATAAAGAGGAGATTCATTAATCAAACACTGAAAAGATTTTATTAACAACTTCCTTTTCATTTCCATTAACAGCTTCTTTAATAATTTCCAAATTATTACGAGTTTATAGAATTAATGAAAAACATGATTTCCAAATAGCAACATTTCTATTTCAATTCCCAACATCAACCACAACCCACAACCCGTCTACGGAGCCTCTAAGTACAATAGAAGAGTAATATGAAAATGCCGGCAACAAGGCCCCGGCTATACCTCAAAACACAATACATGAGAAATAAAAGTTACATGACCCCGAAATGAAGTGGGGCTTACCAAATTAGCTGAAAAGAGTGTACTGCTATCACTGATCAATGTCGTCTACTGTAGAACCACCTGCATCCATTAATGATGCAGCGCCCCCAGCAAAAGGGACGTTAGTACTGTCGAATAACACTAGTATGTATAGCTAAAATTCCTCTTTCAAAATAGAATGCCCATGAAAGAAAAGGCAACACATAGAAATAGTAAGTCACAATCAACAATATCCAAATGTCCAGTTAAAATATAATAATTTACAAAATACGAATTTCATATACAATTTTGGTTGGGAGATCATTAGCACCGATATATCACCATCTTTGTTAGCACGAAGTCCGATCACGCCCGATTGGCTAGGCTATCTCCTCACTAACAATGTGGTTTGACATGTGATGCGAAAGAAAGTTGTTACCAAGAGTAGTACCACCATGTGCGCAACATGGCGTCTGATCTCCACCCGATCAGCTAGGCCGCCTTCCCACATATACTGTGTGGGTTGACTTTTCCAATCCATAATTGTTACCGGTTTCATCCCAATTAAGGGAAATAATACCACAATTTCTCCAATATTTCAATTTCATCCCAGATAAGAGGAATAATCACAATCCACCCCTACACCGGCGCGTGTAGTTTCAGATGTGGGCCTTATGACCCACCCTTCCTCGGTTTTGCTAATGATGCTCCCAAAAATATTTTGTATTTGATTTTCACATAGAGGTAAAATAAATACAATTGTTCTCACCTCAACATCTTTCACATTGTATAAATTCTTAGTAGTATTTCTGGACATTAACAACTACAATATTTTCTTGGCTCATTTGGCCATTCACAAAATTCTTTATTCCTGCCACGATGGTCGTATTTCATATTCCACACTTTTACCTCTTTCAATTTTAAAGATCACTATCAAATATCAACATATAGAATATTCCGGAAATCCCAACTTTAAGTTCATTAGCAATGAACAATTTAAGCACAATAGATTTCTTTCTGAGAAATGGAGTAAAATAATTGGCAATTGATGCGCAAATTAAAATCATCAACAAGTAACACACCATTTATTCTTGAAATGCTTTTCCCCAAAAAGGGCAATACACAATTTTTACTCACGAATATGCAAAAACGCAAAATACATAGAAAATACTAACAAAACATAGTATTTGTTAAAACAGCCACATATGACATAACTTGAGTAAAAAATCTTTTAGGCAATTCTATTTTGAAGTCATTTTAAAACAGTTGAGTCGAGGCTCATTTCATAATCTTTATCACATATTCTCATTTCATTGGCACCACTAGCCACAACTATAACTTAAATTCTTGGCATGTTGGCCACACTCTATATCCCCAATTTACTTATTTCACTTCCCGCCATCTTTATAGATTATCAACAATAAGACATTTCCAATCAAGAATTTAGGTACACATATGACCAATTAAGAGCCTTAAGAATATTGAGATTTTGTCACATAATTTGGCATCATAACCTTCATTTGGAACACGACTCAAAGACATAGCATTTTAATACACATATCATTCTTGAACACATTCCCAAAGGATAACATAATGTGATAGGAACATTGGCAACAAGTTTTGATTACACAATTCTCATCACTTTTTTTATTCGGGACAATCGAATTTATTAGGGACAACACGGAACATAGAATAATGAACTTGAGACAACCATACTTGGAACTTATGGGACCATCATGGAATTCAATTCTAAGAGAGAAAATTTAGCTAACATACATCGCTTTGAGCTTTTCTTAAATTACTACAATGTTCAGGAAATTCTAGCAATCCCAATATATTTTGAGACATAAAAAAATTGAACCATAATTAGGAAGATATTCATGGTCTTAGCTCATTTGAGCATTTATCAAACACTAGGTGTGCAAATTTAACTACAAGATTTTCTTCACTCCACAACCCAGTCTTTACTTATTTGAGCTCAAATATCTTCCCACAAACCTGATTAGTACAAGAATGTATAAATAATACGCTTACACCCAAGAATCATACTCCCAATCACCCATCTTTTACCCCAAACTCGAAATTGAAGACTAGGGTTTTGAATCTTACCTCTTAGATGAAGATCTTGTGATTGACTTCCTTGATTCTTGAAGATTGGTGCAAGATTGGATGATTAGAATGTTAGATTTCCTCCTTCTCTCTTTAAAATACCCTTACCTCTCTCTAAAACCCTCAGAAAAATGCCCCAAAATAAGCCCCAAAGGCTATTTATCAAAATGGCGTCGGGTTATGAAAATAGAAAAATTAACCCTCCGAAATCAGGTTTGCGGTCGTATAATGGACCACAGAATGGGTATGCGGGTTGCACAATGCACCGCAGAATCAATGCCCAAAAATGGGCTGCGGTGGCCAGGTCTACAACCAGGTTTGCATTCGCATAGCCACTTTTGCGATCACCTAACCACTTTTGCGATCGCATAATTGGCCGCAGAATCACCTTCTGCCAGCCTTTGATAATTTTGTCATAACTTCTTGTAGGAGTGTCCAAATGACAAATAGTTTAAAGCATTAGAAACTAGACACATAGAAATTTCTTTTGATAGGTAATACACCATATAAATCTTCCTATTATGAGATTTATGCTCATTTGAAGTTAGGTCTTGTGAGAACTTACTTAAAACTTTATCCGATCATAAAATATTCAATTTGACTTTGCCTTGGGGATATTCTAGGACAATAAACCATTATTAATGCACCTCATACATATATTATCTTGATCAATTTATATAATTCATATAATAGTCCTTGTCTACATACAAAATAATATAATTAGCGCATATCAACTTTCTTAATAGCGCTTAAGTACTTCAAAAATTTCCGGGGTGTTACATTCTCCCCCACTTAAGAACATTCGTCCTCGAATGTTTTTCAAGTCCCTTATAAGAATAGAGTTGCCGTCATTTTATCTCCAACCATTATACATAGGCACTTATGACTACATCGGTCTTATACATCCTTTCCAAAATTTCAACTTACTTATGGACCTTAAGATTTGGCTATCTTTACAAATTCCTAAAAATTTTGGTAGAGTTTTCCCTGTAACTGGGTCTATCCACCTGCCAGAGTCTCACCAAAAATACCCTATAAGCATATCCACAAATCAACAAAGAATCACAATGTATATCAACATCACTAATCTCAACATTACAAGCATTATATTATCAAGAGTGATATCTGGACATGAACTGAACATTTTTAAATCATAACACCTAGAAAGTACCTTTCAAATCAAAGCCAATTGCTATACAATCAAGCGAAAATATTTTCTTTCCACAACACTTTCGGCCTTCAAGGTGACCTTCTCGACTTATAGACTTCGCCATAACACATTAACGTAGGCAATCTCATCTCCCGTACCTTTCTAACAAGGGTAGAAAATAGTTTCTCCTCATAATCCAATTATCCATTAACTTCACCTTCTTAGACATAGACACGTGAAACACCGAGTACACGGAGAATAATAATAGGGAAACATCATACTCATAGTTTGGCCTATTTACTTCAAGATTTCATAAGGCCTAATGTGACTACACATACTTTACATTTATTAACAATTCACATAGCATCCTCATGGAGAAAATATTGAGAATAACCTATTTACTTTCTTCAACTCTAAATCTCTACGCCGAACACCCAAACTATACCTTTGGCGACCTGTAACAATTACTCTAAGATGTGCTAGCTTTAATATTACCATAAAACTTCCTATCCAATATGTTTGTTCACTGGATGACATTTCTTCTTTGACATGTTTGAACCTTAAATCCCCATAGGTTACTATAAATATGAACAACGATGTTCGGATTGGCTAGAATTATTCAAGAATCCATCAATGTGTTGAGCACGGCAATTCAGGAGGTTATATCCTAAGGGACATGAAGGTTACTACCAATGGCACTGACATGGTTAATCATGGTGATGACATCATTGATTCAACACATGAGGCATAGAGTTTCCTAGTAGGCATTGATAATGTAGGGATCATGTTCATGATTCTGAAATTTAAATAAATGAGTCATTTTAGACATGTGACATATGGGAGGCATGGTCGGGAGGATAAAGACATTAGCGTCAGTTATTCTTGGAAGATTATGAGTCATGAAAAGGATAGCAACAATTATTTCATTCCATATGTTCCTTGTTTGGCAATAGTAGGCCTCAAAGAGAAATAGCCAGGTACGTGACACCAGTTGTCTCATGGAATGTAGGGAAAATTAGTTTAACTCGAAACGAGAATATTCTAGCACCTTGAATATCATATGGGTTTCAAGATACACGAAGTTACATTATACTCTTAACCGTATTTGACACAAAGAATCTATGCCACAAACCCATTAGGATGAAAAAGAAGTTGAGCTCTTGTGAGAATATTATCATTCTCACAGCTTAATCTTTGCCAATAGTTGATCCTGTGTGAGAAAAATCAATATTCTCTCATGCTACTAGACGGTGAAAAGGATTTATAATAATATACACAAAGGAACAAAGTGATTGTTCAAACCATAGGAGTCACATACACCGGCGAGAAAAAGAGTGGCTCAAGAAGGATCTCAGCACTAGCCTTCTTTATATTTAGATTTGATACCACATAGGTAAATAATATGGTGGTGCGTGCATAGGCACAAATGAGCAGATGTTATCCATTTGAATCAAAAGGTTCTGTACAAAATTCATCAGGTATAGTCCCTTATTGAGAATTTAGGAAAGCAAGTGGAAAGTATTAATCCTAGAGTTATAACTCAATTCAAGGACATAATTATAGAGCTCAATTCCACAAGAGGTTGTAAATAAGAGAATTTCTGATTGAGTGGATTCACGCATAATGCGTCTCATTCAAAGAGTAGGTACATGCAATGTTTTGTGATTCATTATCTTGTTAAGACCATGTCTATGAGAGTTCTTCAATATGGGTGCACATATACAATAAGGAAAACAATCATGCGGTGTTCTTAATGATATAGCAAGGAGTGAGTTACTTGGTAACTTTAGCTTGACAGGGCAGTACCTTACTTGATGCCCCTCGACTCCACAACCATAACGTATTTCAAGAGTCATTCAACACGTCCCTAAGTGTTGTTTCTTACAAATCGAACATTCCAGCTTATTGGTACAAACAACTCTCTTTCAATTCTTAGGTGCTCTTACCACAAGATCCGGTGGCACAATAACATTAATAGGGACAACAATACTTCCCTTAGCAATTGGTTCTTTCATTCCCTCCTCGCTGACTCGAACACATAGGTTACTCATATGGAAAATGAGACATGACGAGGAAATTAGCTTCCTATCTTGAGCTCTATCGCACGATCAGGAGTATCAAAGAAGTGAGAAATTCTTAAATGTCCAAGTACCCTCCTCATTATAGATGTGGTCGACAACACACCGATAAGAAGGACTCTACTAGACACGGCTCCGAGACATCCTAGGACACTTTAAAACCTTAGTCTCTGATACCAAGTTTGTCATGCCCTAAACTCGGGTAGCGCGACCGAGCAAGCCTGTTAGATTTTCTTCTACCCAAACTTATCCATGAATAAAGAGGAGATATACTCCATCAACCAAATACTGAAAAGATTTTATTAACAACTCCCTTTTCATTCTCATTAGCAGCTTCATTCATAATTTCCAAAATATTACGAGTTTATAGAATTAATGAAAAACATGATTTTCAAATACCAACATTTTTAGTTCAATTCCCAACATCAACCACAATCCACAACCCGTCTACGGAGCCTCTAAGTACAATAGAAGAGTAATATGGAAATGCCGGCAATAAGGCCCCGGCTATACCTCAAAACACAGTACATGAGAAACAAAAGATACATGACCCCGAAATGAAGTGGGGCTCACCAAATTAAGTAAAAAGAGTGTACTGCTATCACTTATCAATGCCGCCTGCTGTAGAACCACCTGCATCCATTAAAGATGCAGTGCCCCGGCAAAAGGGACATTAGTACTGTCGAATAGCACTAATATGTATAGCTAAAATTCCTCCTTCAAAATAGAATGCCCATATAAGAAAAGGCAACACATAGAAACAGCAAGTCACAATCAACAATATCCAAATGTCCAGTTAAAACATATAATTTTCAAAATACGAACTTCATATACAATTTTGGTTGGAAGATCATTAGCACCGATATACCACCGTCTTTGTTAAAACGAAGTCCGATCATGCCCGATCGGCTAGGCAATCTCCCCACGAACAATGTGGTTTGACATGTGATGCGAAAGAAAGTTGTTACCAAGAGTAGTACCACCATGTGCGCAACATGACGTCTGATCTTCACCCGATTAGCTAGGCCGCCTTCCCACATATTCCGTGTGGGTTGACTTTTCTAATCCACAATTGTTATCAGTTTCATCCTAATTAAGGGGAATAATATCACAATTTCTCCAATATTTCAATTTCATCCAAAATAAGGGGAATAATCACAATCCACCCCTACACCGGCACGTGTAGTTTCAGGTGTGGGCCTTATGACCCACTCTTCCTCGGTTTTGCTAATGATGCTCCCAAAAATATTTTTGATTTGATTTGCACACAGAGGTAACATAAATATAATTGTACTCACCTCAACATCTTTCACATTGTATAAATTCTCATTAGTATTTTCGGTCATTCACAACGACAATATTTCCTTGGCTCATTTGGCCATTCACAAGATTCTTTATTCCTGGCACGATGGCCGTATTTCATATTCCACACTTTCACCTCTTTCAATTTCAAAGATTACCATCAAATATCAACATATAGAATATTCCGAAAATCACAACTTTAAATTTATTAGAAATGAACAATTTAAGCACAATAGATTTCTTTCCTAGAAATGGAGTAAAATAATTGGCAATGGATGTGCAAGTTAAAATCATCAACAAGTAACACACCATTTATTCTTGAAATACTTTTCCCCAAAAAGGGCAATACACCATTTCTACTCACGAATATGTAAGAATGCAAAATACATTAAAACTACTCACAAAGCATAGTATTTGTTAAAACAACCACATATGGCATGCCTTGAGTACAAAAGCTTTTAGATAATTCTATTTTCGAAGTCATTTTAAAACGGTTAAGTTGAGACTCATTTCATAATCTTTATCACATATTCTCATTTCATTGGCACCACTAGCCACAACTATAACTTAAATTCTTGGCACGCTGGCCACACTCTATATCCCCGATTCACT
Source organism: Nicotiana otophora (assembly GCA_000715115.1). Classification (NCBI taxonomy): domain Eukaryota; kingdom Viridiplantae; phylum Streptophyta; class Magnoliopsida; order Solanales; family Solanaceae; genus Nicotiana; species Nicotiana otophora. The sequence continues at coordinate 261,703 of AWOL01S0009727.1, read as the reverse complement.
TATTTAACTTCCCACCATCTTTATAGATTATCAACAATAAGACATTTCCAATCAAGACTTTAGATACACATATGAGCAATTAAGAGTCAAGAATTTTGAGATTTTCTCACACAATTTAGCATCATAACTTTCACTTGGAACACGACTCAAAGACATAGCATTTTAACACACATATCATTCTTGAACACATTCCCAAAGGATAACATAATGTTATAAGAACATTCGGAATAAGTTTTGATTACACAATTCTCAACAGTTTGCTTATTCGGGATAATCAAATTTATTGGGAACAACTCGGAACATAGAATAAAGGAACTTAAGACAACCATACTTGAAACTTACGGAAACATCATGGAATTCAATTCTAAGAGAGAAAGTTTAGCCAACATACCTCGTTTTGAGCTTTCCTTAAATTACTACAATGTTCCAGAAATTCTAGAAATCCCAATCTATTTTGAGACATAACAAAATTGAACCATAATTAGGAAGATATTCATGGTCTCATCTCATTTGAGCATTATATCAAACACTAGGTGTGCAAATTTAACTACAAGGTTCTTCTACAAGATTTCCTTCACTTCACAACTCAATCTTTACTTATTTGAGCTCAACAATATTCCCACAAACCTTATTAGTACAAGAATGTATAAATAATACTCTTACACCCAAGAATCATACTCCCAATCACCCATCTTTTACCCCAAACTCGAAATTGAAGACTAGGGGTTTGAATCTTACCTCTTAGATGAAGATCTTGTGATTGGCTTCCTTGATTCTTGAAGATTGTTGCAAAATTGGATGATTAGAATGTTAGGTTTCCTCCTTATCTCTCTAATATTCTCTTACCTCTCTCTAAAATCCTCGGCAAAACACCCCAAAATAAGCCCCAAAGGCTATTTATCAAAATGGCGTCGGGTTATGAAAATAGAAAAAATAACCCTCTGAAATTAGATCTACGGTCACATAATGGACCGCAGAATGGGTATAAGGGTCGCACAATGCACCGCAGAATCGATGCCCAGAACTGGGCTAGGCTGGCCAGGTCTGCAACCAATTTTGCGGTCGCAGAGCCACTTTTGCAATCACATAACCACTTTTGCGATTGCATAATTTGCCGCAGAATCACCTTCTGCCAACCTTTGTTAATTTCGTCATAACTTCTTGTAGGAGTGTTCAAATGAAGAACGATTTGATGAATTAGAAATTATACATATAGACCTTTCTTGTGATAGGTAATAAAACATATAACTCTTCATATCATGAGAGTTATGCTTGTTTGAAGTTAGGTCTTGTGTGAATTCACTTGAAACTTTATCCGATCATAAACTTTTCAACTTGACTTATCCTTGGGGCTCTTCTTAGACAATAAACCATTCTTAATGCACCTCATACATATATTATCAGGATCAATTGATATCATTCATATAGTAGTGACAAAATAATATAATTAGCGCACATCAACTTTCTTAATAGCGCTTAAGTACTTCAAAAGTTTTCGGGGTGTTACAATTCCACTTCTTAGGGAATGGCACTAAATTCGGCAGGGAGAAAGTCCGAGGTCCTCACCCGGATGAAGTGTCCTTGCCAGCCCCGGTCCCGGTCCTCATCGATGCTTGAGAATGGGGCTTTGCTATTCCCTTTTAAAATAACCATTTGGCACCGTTGGCCTTAGCAATTGTAAGTTCACAAGGTCTCATCATATAGGAAATAAGTGTTTAATCACATTGATTTCATACAAGATCTTCTCCCAAAAGGGAGTATAACATAATTAAGTCAATAATAGAGAATCATTAACACACGAGGTTTCTAACACGTTATGCCAATCAGGAATCAATTTTAATAGGTTGAATACCCCCCATCAATAGCGTTTCAAGTTCGACTACACATGACAAGCACTATAATCCGCATAGACAACTCACGTGCCATAATATCTATATTTGGATCAGCACGGACAACTCACGTGTTGCACAGATAACTCACGTGCTATAGTATCAATATCCTCACAAACAAGCTCTCGGCCTCACTCGGTCATCAATCTCTCCAGTCTCACTCACGGGCTCATAATGTCATGAAACTAGCCCGACAACAACGATATGATGTATCAATAAATAACAGCTGAGACTGAGATATGATATGAATGCATGAATATGACTTAGTACGAAATATTAATGAAATTAGTGAAATGACAGTAAGAAACAACCATTATTTGTCCAAGCAGTATCGTCATAAAGCCTAAACATGATATCTAGCATGATTGACAGCTCAATTACTTTATCACATGGTAAAAACACGGACATCAACAAAGTAAGACCACTATACAGTGCCATGGAAACAACAGAGTCCCAATTCACATGGTGCACGCCCGTACTCCCATCACCTAGCATGTGCGCCACTTCAATACCAATCACATAACACGCATTTCGGTATTTCATACCCTCAGCACTAAGTTTAGAAGAGTTACTTACCTCGAACAAGACGAATCCAATGTCGAGCAAGATAAACAATGCTCCAGAAATTTCATTCTACGCATAACAACTTCTGAACGGCTCGAATCTAGCCACAATAAATTTGATTCAGTCCACACAATTATAGGAATTAATTCCATATCAAACTACTAATATTTTCCCACAAAATCCGAAATTACAGTCCAAACATTACCCGTGGGGACCACATCTCGGAATCCAATGAAACTCACAAAATCCAATAACTCATCCAATTACAAGTTCAACCATACTAATTTCACTCAATTCCTACTCTGAATCGATAATCAAATCTCGAAAATTCATTTTAGGAAATTGTAGAAAGTTCCTCCGATTTCTCTTGACAAATCAATAATCTAACGCCCAAAAATGAAGATTAATTCATAAAATATAATCATAAGGGAGTCAAGAACACTTACCCCAAGTTATGTGAAAATATTCCTCTCCAAAATCGCACAAACCGAGCTCCAAAATACTCAAATGGATGAAAATAACGAACCACTGAACTTAAAGGGTTCTGTCCAGTCATTCCGCATCTGCGGACAAGAGGCCGCATCTGAAACCCTCGCTTTTGCAGGAAAAGGCACGCATTTGCAAGCCAGGCCACTTCTGTGATGGCCATCGTCGCATCTGCAAAGCTCGCTTCTGCGCACGTGAACCGCATCGGCGATGCGCAGGTGCATCCAAGCACCTGCATTTGCGATCCTCATGCCCAACTCCCTTCACGTTTCTGTGATGACACAGCCGCTTTTGCAGCTCCGCACCTGCACCCAACACTCCGTAGGTGGTCACACCAGAACCAAAAAAATTCCAGCCTTAGCCAAAACTTCCAAAATGCTTTGAACCTAGTCTGAAACACATCAAATCAATACGGAATGACTTCAAATTTTGCACACAAGTCATAAATGACATAACAAAACTATTCCAGTTTTCATAATCAGATTCTGACCCCGATATCAAAATGTCAACCACCCGGTCAAACTTCCCAAAAAAATCCAACTTTCGGCATTTCAAGCCTAATTCCACTACAGACCTCCAAATAATTTTTCATACATGCTCCTAAGTCCAAAATCACCATACGGAGCTATTGAAATCATCAGAATTCAAATCTAAGGTCGTTTACACATACGTCAACATCCAGTCAATATTTCCAACTTAAGTTTTCAATTATGAGACTAAGTGTCTTATTTCACTCCGAAATCTTTTTAGGCCCGAACCAATTACCCCGGCAAGTCATACAGTAACTGTAAAGCATAAATTGAGTAGTAAATGGGGGAATGGGGCTGTAATACTCAAAACGACGGGTTGGGCCGTTATAGTTATGAACGAGCAGTCGAAGGTCTTTTCAAATGACTTACCTGGAACCCCACATAATAGAGTGATTAATTTAGGCATCAATGTCTTACTGGACACTTAACCTAAACATACTCGAAATCATGATTTGAAAGTTTCTATAGTTTTAATGAATTTTGGACTACTCCATATATTCAGTTTAGCACCCGTGAGGCTTGGGTGTGATTTGCTTTTGTTAGAAAGTCGGGACTTGAAGGTTTCTTAATCTAAAGTTTGATTTGCACCTTGATTCTTAGTTGCGATTCTTTTGTATGTGTTTTGAGCATTTGGACAAGTCCATATAGGGTATTTGAACTTGTTGAGAGAGATTGAAAAGGAGCCGAGAGGCTCGGGTGAGTTTCGGCGTGTTTGGAGCAAGTTTTTGAATGATTTAAAGTACTGAAACGTGATTTTCTACAATCGACCTAACTTCACAAGAGATATGATCATAATCTATAAGGAATTTTGAGATGATCTAAAAATGAAAGCTTCAGTCCTTTGAATCTAGTTTCAAGAAATTTAAAGTGTTTATTATCCCGATATCTACACAACATGTTATAACTATTTTAGTGAAGAAAGCGCAATAATGTAATTTCTGAAAATTTGCACTTAAACTTTCTGTACTTATGTATATAATCCCATTTAGCACTTGGGCTTTATTTTATAATTTTAGGAGCTAGGAAGCTCAGATTGAGGCAAGTGTTGAAACGATTCTCACCTAAGAAGATGGGGTAAGTGATTCTCACTCAAATATATGATTATTACATGAATCTATCATCGAGTTTTCCTTAAAGTCACGTATTCAAAAGAGGAAAAGAAGATTTTTGACTTGAAAGTTAAGAAAGTATATTTTGGAGTTTTGAATATCAAATTGGACTCGAATTTGCAAACTAATCATATATTTGGATCGTGAGGCTATGGGTCAATGGGGATCCGACTTTTATTTCGAGATTTAAGCATGTAGGCATGGGTTAACATTTTGTTAACTTTGAGATTTATTGAAGATCAATATTTATCATTTGAAATTGATTTTTATAGCTTTATTTGACTTCCTTGAGTATTCCTTGGTCTAGATCGGGCTCGATTAATGTATTTGAAGCTAGAAAAGGCAGATTTTCAATAATAGAGCTCGCCCAAAATAAGGTAAGTGTCTTTCTTAACCTTGACTTGAGAGAAAGTTTCTTAAAATGAATTTATATGCTAAATGCTACGTGTTTTGGGGTAATGTATATGCGAGGTAACGAGCGTATGTGCAGATACCGAGGTTATATCATGTTTGGGGTATATTTTAGGCTTCTCTATGCCTTATTTTGATATATATTCTACTTGTAATATGTTTTACCTATTTGTAAGAATACTTGGCATTATTGCTCATGCTAGAGATAATGTCTAGGCTTTTGAAATTTTATTTAGGCATAATGGGCTAATTGCATGTTATATTGGTCATATATATGTATATGCATATCGAGTATTTTTTGAACATATGCAACCATCATTCATAATTATCTCTCTTATATATACACATTTCATCATGCATGTTAGTCTCTCATGTACATGCATGGTGAGGATGAGAGTGATATTGGCACGATGGGTGTTTTCGTGCAGATTGATATGTATGCATGGTGAGGATGAGAGAGATATTAGCACGATGTGTGTTTTCATGCGGATTTATGATTGATTGTAGAGCTATTATGTTCAGATATGGTGCATGGTTTTTATATATCCCTCCGGTGTTACGTGATTACCCATATTATCTTGGGTCGTGTATGCATAGGTTATGAGAAACCGACAAATGTCTAGTTTGACATGAGATACACATATTCATACATCCTTACATGCACCATTCCTGCATTTCATCCTCCCATGTAACTCAATGCATTTTACATATTCATCGGACTAATTAGCAGGTTATGGACACTTAGAGGGTGTCAGTTGACGTAAAGTTTGAGTCATTATCATGAATAGACGTTCTATACCAATGTAGAAGCATTCGAACGAATGTTGCTTGATACATATATCCTTTATATGCGGATCTGGTGCACTGATATATTGTTTTGATCATGACATCCAAGAAAATATGCTTCTTATCTTCTACTTCGACTGTGCACCTTATTGTTCATACTTATTGCTCCTTGGTTGTTTTTTTCCATTTTTGTATATGCTTATTAACTGCATATGTTATATAAAATGAGTATCTTTTGACTAAACTTTGTCACTACTTTTTTATGGTTAGTCTTGATACTTACTGAGTACATTGGGACTGTTGTACTCAGACTAGACTTCTGCACCTTGTGTGCAGATTTTGGAGTTAAGCTACTATGGAGTTTGAGAGTGGGCATTAAATGCATATTAGCGTTTTAGTTATCAGTTGTCATTTGTTTATGGTAGCCTAGGATTGTTTTTTCATTTATATATATTCAAACAAATGATGTATTTTCATATATCCTATAACGATCCGGTCGGTTGTTTTGTGTATTTAAGCCTCGTTCTCCTATTTGAAGATTCTCGTATGTTTGTTCGGATATTTTGTGACTTGCAGGGATGGGTGGTTTGATCTCGAAAAGGTTTAAAAGTAATTAAGGACATTTAATCTCTTTTTGCAAGTTTAAGTTGTAAGAGTCGAACAAGGTTTGTCTTTTGAGTAAACGCCCTCGGATTTTTTCTTTGATCTATATAATAGGTTCATATGGTGATTTTGAACTTAAGTGTATATTCTGATTTGGATTTGGAGGTTCGTAGAAGGTTATCTCTCTATTCGCCAAAAGTTGGCAATTTGAAGGTTTGAAGAGTTCATAGGTTTGACCGGGAGTTGACTTTGGTTTTATCAGGTCCGATTAGTGTTCCATGATTTTTGTTAGGTTCGTTTAGTTGATTGGAACTTGTGTGAAAGTTTTGTTGTTATCTGAAATATGTAACTACGATTCGGAAGCGCTCAGCAAAGTTGGAATGTTTGAAACTTAAGAGAAGGATTTTGATCGTCAATTCTTTGTTTTATTGTTATTTGTGGTGTTTCGAGCCCTTGGGTAAGTTTGGATTTGGTATATGGACTTGTTGGTGTGTCTGGACGGGAACACGAGGGCTCGGGTGTATTTTAGGGTGGTTTCAGACCATTTCCATGAGTTTTGGAGCAGCTTATTTTACTGGTGTCCGGTGTTCATCGCATTCGCTAGGGGTGTCTCGCATTTGCAATGAAGATTTGGACTGAGGCTTTTTGTTCTTTCCGTTTGCATGTAAAGTGTCGCATTCGCAGAGGATTGAGAAAAGATGATCATCGCGTTCGCAATGTGTGGTCTCGTTCACAAAGCGTGTGAGTCAAGAGGATGTTTGACCTTCGCATTCACGGAGCAGGGCTCGCGTTTACGTAGGCTTAGTAGGCTTATACATCGCTTTGTGAGAGGGCCTTCTTGTTCAGGAAGGAGGAATTCTAGGAAATTCTTGTTTGTTCTTTGCTAACGTGAGGCTTTGGATGTGCTCGCGAAGGGTACTGTTGGGCATACCCGTTAAGTGTTATATTTTGGGATTTTACCCATTCTCTCGTGTTTTGAACCCAAGACTTCTAGAGGTGGAGACGTTAAAGAGTAGTTTCACTACTACATAGGAGGTATGGATTTTTCACTTGGATTTGGTTTTATATCTTGATTTCCCATTGAATTCTACACCTAAAACTTGGAATTTCAAGGTAAAAATTGGGGTTCTTGTCTAAAACTTAAGAGGGTGAATTTTGAGGATTTGAGGATCGATTTAGACTTGGTTTTTGAATCTAATCATATATTTTGACTCATGGGGTTATGGATAGTCTGGATCTACCACTTGACTTGGATTTTGACCATGTAGACCCGAGATGACTTTTGGGGATTTGAGTAAATATTGAAGCTTTATTGTTTGGAAATAATTCATATGGCTATGTATGATGTTATTGAGTTTTGTTTTACTAGTTTCATGTCGTTTGGAGGTTGATTTGATAGGGAAGGATATTTTTGAATGTTGAAGCTATTACTGGGTGGAGGTAAGTCTCTTGCCTATCCTTGTAAGAGGGAAGTCTCCACATAGGTGATTTATTTGCTACTTCTTGCTCGATCTATAAGCCACGTATATGTGAGGTGACGAGCGTATATGCGTAGCTAGGTTTTGACCATATCCGGTATTGTTGACTTTAATTGTGCTTTGTTTAGAATATATGAAGTTAATATCCATGTTTCTGTTTATTATATGACTACATGATAATTTATAAATATGATTTAGGAGCATGCTTAAGGTTATGACTTGTTGATTTGGGCATAAAGGATTATTTTGCCATGTTGGGCTTATTTGTTATTAATTCGTAGTCATATACTTGTCTTATTTGATCCATGATTTGGTGATTATACGGTGTAATAGACTCATGTTAAATAATATGATTAGACTATTCATGTTTAAATAGATTAATGAGTCATTGTGATAAATTAATTTACATGATTAGTCATAGCCATCTTCTAGACATATGACCTTATATCCGCATTCTTATTGTTATTGTCTGTGGCTTCCTTATTATATTATTTAATACATATATGCATGAGTGGAGAGTTTGTTTTTGAGGATAATTGATAATATTTGCACTACGGACACTTTGAGCGGATATTGATTATTGGTTACTGATCACTAATGTAAAATGATCAACGCTTGGATAAGGATCCAACCTTAGGAGTCAGATGATTGCCCATGTTACCTTGGGCGCTATGAGGGTAGGCATCGGGGATTTTGGTGCTTGTTGGATATGTGTCATGTATCAGGTACATGGATTTGGCTGTGAGTTATTGAGAAAGGGATCCCGATCATGCATATATATGTTTTGACTCATGCCGTGATTTGACATAAATGTTGTTGTCGTGTATCATGTTTGATGTGAGGATTGAGGTGTTGATATCTTCATTGATGTCCTTATTTATAAAGCAAGCCTGAATTCTACACGAATCATATTCTCGAGCTTTTGTACTCATTTGTTGATATCATGCTTTACTCTATATATTATTATGCTTTCACTTGATCATTGGACTGTTACTTAGTGCTGATGTAAACCCCTCGCCACTACTTCTTCGAGGCTAGACTTGATACTTACTATGTGTCGTAGTTTTGTACTCATACTACACTTTTGCACATTTTGTATAGGTTCTGAGGTTGGTATTGGTGGTGTACATCTGGCTGAGTAGGAGATCTAGAGGAGACTTCATGGTAAGCTGCTTTACTTAAACAATCCACAAAACAAAGAGTCTCCCTTCCTACTTATCTATTCTGCCAATCTATTTTCTTCAAACATACGTTGTTATTCAAATTACATTTTGACTTTTGTTAGATGCGTGTTGTAGTTGTGACACCGAGTTTTGGGCATTATAGATAGTTTTGGTCTTGTTTAGATCTTGTCTCCGATATTTACACTTATAATATTAATTGAGAGTATTCACGCTTTCTTATTATATTATGATTCGGTTACAAAATTAGATAATCTTTTTCAATTAAAATTGATTAAGTGTTGGCTTGCCTAGCAAGCGGGTGAGACATCATCACTGCCTTTGGTGGGATATTGGGTAATTAAAAGTTGGTATTAAAGCACTAGGTTCTAAGGGTCTCACAAATCACAAGTAGGCCTAGGGGAGTCTTGTGGATACAGAGATGACAGTATCTATCTCCTTGAGCCTATAGGGCTTTAGGAAACTTTTCCTTTCTTGATTACCAATCGTGGGTTGATTATTGTCTTGAGCATAAATATTTCTCTTCTATTCTCTCATAGACAGCAAGAACGTGCTCATTAGCAGTGGTAACAGGTACTGGAGAGGCAGCACCACTGGTCATAGCGGGGACAGGTAGGATCAGGGTAACGCCAAGGCTACAGCTACGGTCCGTACTATCATAGCTTGAGGTGGAGCATCCACTAGATCCCATGGCCATGCTACGACAATTGTAGTGGGCCCACATACGAATCAGGCGGAGGATCAAATCATGGATGAGCATATTGAGGCTCTAGTGCACCCCAAGCATCTAGAGGATTTCATTGTTGCACCAATATTTCTGGAGGGCATGACTAAGATGGTCAGCTTTATAGATGCATTGACCCAGGCTGGAGTGGTTCCAATGGCCCTATCTATATCCCAGCTTTGAGGGAGAGCTCAGACATATGACACTCATACTCCTAAGTAGCCTATTGCAGCTAGACCCAAGAATTTGACTGTCATGTCTACTGATGAGCATAAGGGATTAGAGAGGTTTCAGAGTTTGTTTCCTCCATACTTTTAGGGAGGCGCTTTAGAGGATGCCAAGTACTTTCTAGAATGATGTCACAAGATGCTTCAGAACTTGGGCTTGGTAGAGTCCAACGGAATGAACTTCACTACATTTCCATTTAGAGTAGCCGCTAGGAGATGGTGGCAGACTTATGATATAGACAGGCCAGCAGGTTTAGCTCCCCTCACTTGGACTTGGTTGTTGCATCTATTTCTTGAGAGGTACATCCGATTCACCATGAGAAATGAGTTAAGGATCCAATTCAAATATCTTCAGCAGGTTAGAATATCAGTGACTGAGTATGAGGTGAGATTCATAGAGTTGTCTCCCCATGTAGCTTTCTTGATCCCCACTGGTGCAGAGAATGTGAGGTAGTTTATTAAGGTATTGGCCTATTACATCATGGTTACTATGGCTCGAGAGTTAGATATAGGGACTACTTTCCATCAGGCCGTAGAGATAGTTTAGAGGATCGATCATATTAGCAGCCAGGGAAGAGAGGGCATGATAAGGGACAAGAAGCAACATTGTTTTGCTAGTTACAATATTACCTCATCTGGAGGTAGAGGTCAGTTCAGTAGAAGCCATCATATTAGTCCACATCATTTCACACAGCATGGAGCCTGTGGTGCAATGGCTCGATTATCTTTTAGCACTCCAGTTCCATCAAATTTTAGTGCTCTTCCAACAATGTCATATCATACTCCATCGATTCTGGGTTCCTCCAATGGGTATTCAGGTCATTAGGGGCAGTATTAGTTTTACCAGCCTCTTTCAACTAGGATTTGTTATGACTATAGAGAGTTCAGTTATGTGAGTAAGTAGTTCCTCATGCTTGGTAGTGGCACAACTCATCAAAGTTCTCATCCAGTAGTTCTCGCTCCGGTTGCATCACCCCCTGACCAGTAAGCTAGAGGGGGAGGGCATGTAGTGAGAGGTCACCCTAAAGGAGGAGTTCAAGTTGGTGGAGCTTCAGTCAGTGGCGGTCAAGCCCATTATTGTTCTTTTCTGGGTAGACCCGAGGTGGTGGCCTCATATGCTTTGATCACAGGTATTGCTTTGGTTTGTCATGAAGATGATTCTGTGTTATTTGATCTGTGGTCTACTTATTATTATATGCCATCATATTTTTCTCATTATTTGGATATGCCTCGTGATTCTCTTGATACTCATGTTCATGTATCTACACCAGTTGGTGATTCTATTATGGTAGACCATGTGTATCAGTCTTGTGTAGTTACTATTGGGGGTTATGAGACCAGAGAGGATCTTTTGTTGCTTAATATGGTTGATTTTGAGGTGATTTTGGGTATTGATTGGTTATCTCTGTACCATTCTATTCTTGATTGTCATGCTAAGACTGTGATGTTGACTATGTCGTGATTTTTGAGATTGGAATGTATGGGTTCTATTGGTCACACTCTTAGTAGGGTGATATCATTTCTGAAGGCTTAGCGGTTGTTTGAGAATGTGAGTTTGACGTATCTAGATTTTGTGGGAGATGCTAGTGCTGATACTTCTACTATCGAGTCAGTTCCAATAATGAGGGAGTTTCTAGATGTGTTTCCTACAAACTTATTGACCATGCCACCTGTTAGGGATATTGATGTTGGTTTTGATTTGTGTCGGACACTCAGCACATATCCATTCCACCATATCGCAGTTCTCCAGCTAAGTTGTAGGAGTTGAAGGAGCAATTGTATGAGTTGTTGTATAGGGGTTCATCAGGCCAAGTGTTTCTCCTTGGGGTGCGATTGTAGTTTTTGTGAATAAGAAGGATGGTTTATGAGGATGTGTACTGACTAAAAGCAGTTTAATAAGGTCACTATCAAGAACAAGTATCCATTGCGTCGGATTGATTATTTGTTCGATCAGCTTTATGGTGCCAGGGTGTTCTTGAAGATTGACTTGAGATCAGTTTACCAGTTGAAGATTAGGGCTTTGTACATCCCTAAGGTGGCTTTCATTATTTTTTAAGGGCATTATGAGTAATTGGTGATGTCTTTTTATTTGACTAATGCCTCAGTAGCTTTCATTCATTTGATGAATGGTGTGTTCCAACCAAATTTTGATACTTTTTCATTATGTTCATTGATGATATCTTGGTGTATTCCCATAGTAGGGAGGAGCATGAGTTGTACTAGAGGATTGTGCTCCAGATTCTGAGGGAGAAGAAGTTGTATGACAAGTTCTCCAGGTGCGAGTTTTTGTTGGATTCTATGTCATTCTTGGGCCACGTGACGTCTAATGATGGGATCAAGGTCGATTCAAAGAAGACAGAACTCAACTCTTCCAAACCGATGGGCCGCGACGGGCACCCGGTGCCTTACCCAATCAAGTACCAACGTAGCGTATCTGTCTTATCATGTCATCTTGGGTATATGGGCCAGAAGGGCCATCATGATATAACCGGAATAGAACATACGGGAATACTCGACAAAGGACGACCCGGCATGATCATTTGTACACTCAAAACATAGGCCGACAAGGCCATACAATCATCCATATACATGATATTTGTCTACAAGCATCTAAAAGTACATAAACTTCATAAAGGTTGGGACAGGGCCCCACCATACCAATCAATACATGTCCAAAGCATACTGACAAAATAGGCAACTTCGGAGCAAGTGGAGTGCTCCAACACCTTCCGCTAAGTTGATAGCCTACTAGGAGGACAATCAACCTATCTATCGGGACTTGCAAGCATGAAACGCAGCATCCCCAGACAAAAGGGACGTTTGTAAGTGACAAGCGCAAAACACACACTTAAATATGCTCGCTAGTCGAATATAGTATAATATAATATCGTATCCACACGGATTGGAGTTAAACAGTATTTTCGTAGTTTATAGCTTGATTGCTATCCAAGATGATCAACAATTGAGATTTATGTGATTAAAACTAAAACTAACTAAGAGTCTAACTTATTGACAAATGACACTCCAACAAAAGTAAGCAAGGAAGATATCAATGGGAGAAAATAGGGATTGATTGGATAGGTGCAAGATAAATGTATGGGATTTAACTCTACTTAATTCACTTCTAATGTTCAAGTGAGCCTCTCGAATTCACTCAATTATTAGTTCAAATATTTAGTAGAAACTCCTCTCTCGATTAAGTCTCAACCTCACAATATGAACCAATTTAAGCTCGGTGAAGATATGCAAGAATTCGTAGTGGATTGGTCTTTAGGAGAATCTCTCTCGATTATCCTCCTAAATAGGGTTAAACAATAATTCAACTAGCCTCTTTCGATTACAAAGACGAATTAATGAACTCAACCAACAAGATAATGCAACGATATCACAAGTTATGCCTCTCTCGATTACATGAACATATGAATATAGCTGCAACAATTAAATCATCCAAAACAATTCAATACATAAAAACTAGAGTTATAATCCACAAATAAATATCAATACACCAAGTCTGTCAAACCCTAAAGAGAACTACTCCATAGATATAGAGCAATTCATCACAAGTATGTTTAAAGTAAAGGAAAACATAAAACGATCCAAACTTTTGTCTTGAGTGAGGATTGAATGATAAACTCCTTGTGCTTTTGCTTCTCTAACTCCTCCTTAGCCTCCTTAGGTCTTAGATGTGTCAAAAGTCCAGAAAAATACTATTTTTCCATGTATATATACCAATTAGGGTTGAGCCCAAACGAACACACCTTTTCCTACGCGAAATAGGACAATTCCGGGATTTGACATATCCCAAAAAAATCAGTCTGAAATACTACATATGGAGACTTTCAACCATATATTTTTAGCATTCATGCTGCTGCATCTTTAAAACCAAAAGTCATTTTTAATCTGTGCTCACTTTTAATTCACAGGGCTCCAATTTTAACTGATACCCATTTTTAATCATGATAAGAAGTAGTGATGAAGAATATGTGAAGAAGATAAATCAAATTTTGTTAAAAAAAATTCAGGTCAAGGGGAGAATTGTTAGGATTTCGCCCTGAATTTTTAATCTATTAGGACTCTCTTTCTTGAAGGAAGGAAAAAGACTCCTAAAAGGAATAAATGTCTTTATCCTTTTCTTGGAAGAGAAGTTTTGTACTTCTATAAATTGACATTTTTTTTAACACAATAAGAACAACAACCTCTACAATGTAGTCGTTAGGAGAATCATGTTTAGGGGAGATTATTCCCTCAAAATATTTATTTTCTCTTTTTATAATAATGATAGACCATATGTAGGTCGATTGACCAATCCATAATAAATTATTATGCCTAGTTTAGTATATTTTTCTTTCTCGTCTGACTTATCATCTCAAAACTTTGCTTTGTTAGCTTCTGCATGCATCATATTTTTTCGATCCCAACAATTATCTCTTCTTTTTTTTTTTGTAACGGTAGTGTTCGAGTCAACTTGCCCACTTCTCGGCCGTTTCACCAAATACCAATTACTTCACACCAACATAAGTATTCGAGATAATAACGGTAGTGTTCGAATTAATTTACGCACATCTAGACTATTCCACTCAATACCAATTACTTTCTCGGCTATTACACTAATTACTTCACACCAACATAGGCATCCAGTGTCAGGTGACCCGACTATGGTTTGTATGTGAGTACTTGTCGGGCATCATTTCTTTGATTGCATTATTTTCAAATCAGTGCAGGCTACATAAGCAAACATGTGCATCAGTATACCATTTACATTAGATATAACGGTCTTTGCATATTAAATAAAATTCAGGGGATTTCAGAACCATACTTTAGGTGTTAATCTTTTGGTGTAAGAGTTCAGAATCAAGGCAGGTTGCAGTCATTTAACTACCAGTTATCAATTAGGTCAGTGCACGGTTCATAGTAGGAACTAAGACTTCAAATGGAGAACAAAAAGAATGTTATTGGTGAAGATAAATTAGTTAACTGCTGTAAGAAACTGAATTCAAATGACATCGTTCCATTACCACTTCTTTCGAATACAGTAAGTAGCCTCCCAAGGTTAATCAAACCAACGGGGGAATATGTAAAGCCAAAAGGAACCAACTAAAAAGGAGATTCACCAAAGTTAGTTATGGTTCAGCAACACAAATAAAATTACATAAACGGGTTCTGAATTTGATAGAAAATGTGCTTGGAAACTAGGAAAATATTTGACTGTTACTTTTGCTAGCCATGAAACATACATCTAGTTTAACAAAAATTATAATTTCCACACCAGCTAATATGCATCACGTCCAACTCGCCGATCATCTCGTCCCCTTCCCATGTATAAATCACGGTGATAGTCTTTGGGTGGCGGTCCCCCTCTCACTGGAGAACGACTTCTCTCCCTGATATCACGGGCCCATTGGCCACGAGGTAATACTGGAGGACGAGGCGGAGATGGTATTCGCCTTTCCAAACCTTTCCTCTCGCTTAAGAAGCTCTCTCTGACACGCTCCCTATGTCCCCAATCCAGGGGTGGAGGCCTTTCAAACCTACTTCGGTCCCTATAATCAGCATCGGGATAATCAGGCCTATCTCTACGGATTGGCGGATCTGCAAACCTCCCTTCATATCTGGAATGAGGAACCCCAACTCTGAAATCTCTGGCATCATCTCTAGCCCAGCCACGAGGAGGGGACCTATACCCATTCACAAACCTTCCTGGAGAACGGTTGATTAGAGGGCCAGGAATGTGGCGAGGGGGAGGGGGACAAGGAAAACCTCTCCTAGGACTCCCAGCAGGTGCATATCGAGGCCTTTTGCATTTGTTACAGTACTCTCGCCTTGCAAAGTTCAAGTTGTTACATCTGCAATGTCAGGAGAACAAAGTATGATACACAACTATAACATCTAGGACAAAAGAATTTGCTTTCCCTTTTTTCTATTTTGGAGCAGTTTCACGGTGATTTAAAAGTCAGCATCTACAGACAGATGTAATCAGCAATAGACATCATTAAAACAACCAAAGTACTTACAACAACATACCCAGTATTATCCCACATCGTAAACCGAAGTACTTAAGTAATGTTAATTATGCAAGTATGCCTGCCTAGTAATACCTAACATTTCTGCTTCAACAAAATCAAAGTACATCCAGTCCTTCCAAAATCTTCTCTAGAACACTTAATACTATTGAAGCAGTTCAAACTTGAAAAATAATCAGAAAAGAACTCAATAAATCCATTCAACATTTCTTGCTTGTTTCTTAGTTAGCAGCAAACGGATCATCATCTAAGCTCTTCTTGCATAAGAGAATGGCTTACTTGTCACTTAAATATATTCTACTTTAAAAAACAAGACTTTTAATAAGAGCAAGTAACTACCAATATAAATTGCTCCATCTGGGTACAAATTACGGAGACCTGAAGGCAAATTGCAGGAATCATAGGTGCAAAACCCATTTACTGCAATTCAAACCTGATCAATGAGTAGAATCGTGTTCTAGATATGGGAATTTTACACTGTATGTCCTTTTCTATATGATATTTAAGGGATCTAACGGATACCAGGTAGACGCAAGAAAGCTTCAGATGATGCTATCTTTTTGAGAAAGAAAAATTCTTTTTTTTTTTAAGAAAGCTTCAGATGATGCTATCTAATTAGCAAATATCATTTAGCTCATTTTGAAACCATTAAAACATGAGGAAACAGATAAATTTAAACAAGTCTTCCGGAAACAAAATTAAATTAGCTTGCTTGCTCATACAGCAAGCAATGTCTTGTGCATACTATATAACAACAATGACTACTACATCTCAACCTCAAGCAAGTTGAGATAGGTTATATAAATATTCACGGTTCATACTTTAAGATTATAAATTCAAAAGAAATGACATGAGTCTAAGCCGTCAGGAGAGGTGAGACCATTTTCATGAGAGAGGGACGAGCCTCCTGACATGAAGGAATGCCCAATAATCCCTTGGGGCCTGGTATGTCCTTTCACTTCTGGTCTGGCCCTTTTACCAAGCCTACCAGATAGAAGATGATAGACGGTCAACTATCGTTGCCTTGCACAAGACGGCACACTATAATGAGCTCAAATGCTTTCCTTTCTCCATACCTCCTACCCTCTGAACTTCATGAATTGAGCTGGTCCAAACTGTTCCCGGTAATACTAGGAACGTGCATCAAACCTTTCAGCCCCGTGTGGTTAGTTTTCGAGAATTATCCACTTAAAAGATAGCGTGATGAATTAGATGCCAGCCCTATGTAGGAATTTGATAGATATGGGAATTCAAACTGACCAATGAGTAGAAACATGTTTAAGTGCTTCAATTGAAAGTTGGTTTTCAATAAGATCTAAAGGCTCCAACTCCCATGCAACTGATCCTTATTCAGCTATTACCACATGACTGCTTTTAACAATTCTTGACATATTGAAGTTCTCATAATTCAATGTATTAAATCAAGCAATTCTAAATAATCAAAATCTTAACAAAAAAGAAGAAAACATTTTCAGACCACGGAAGAAGAACATTTGAACAGGAGAAAAGAAATCAAATCAAACACATTGAAAGGATAACTCAATGCTAAAAATAATAGGAGGAGAAAAACAGCACGTACAACGGATCCATGCACATCCAATCACCATCTCTTGGCCGTACATTTGGGTTACTTCTAGGTAGACCTTCGCCTCTAACTTGCCCTGCACCATAATCAGGTCTATCATAACTTTTGCCCAGAAACCTGCCAGCTTCTCTTCCACGACCGTAAGGGGGTGAATAGTCTCGATGTCTACCTGGATATTTCCCTCTGCCAAATCCACGACTACGTGGTGGGCCACCAGAATGATCAAAATCAGGACTATACCGATGATCTGCATTCCTATGGCGCTCAGGTGAAACAGAACCTGCACGTATTCTATATCCTGAAAAAATCCAGTGAATCCCAAACATAAGAGGCACTATATCATGAGAGAAAGTTACCCATATTATTTCCTAATCCTAATTAAGCTAAAGTTTGCAACCCATGAAATGCCAACAATTGGACTAAGCCTGTGCAACCAGTACCATTGTTCAGAGCTTCTTGTAGAATATTAGAGAAAGAGTAGCAGGAAGAGAATGTGAATCTCGAGGACGACTGTCTTCAAATTTATGTCTCAAACAAGATTATTACAGTACATCAACTGTAGAAAACTACATTTTGCCACATCATCCACACCTCACATGATAAGTTACTGCAATCCTTGAGGAAAAATAGACTTGGTTATTAAATGTGAAGCCAGTGCCATGGATTTGACACATTGCACGGTTGACATTTATTCCCTCTAAACACATCAAATAGAAAACCCGTATTCATCGATGAAAAACAACCAATACCACCAACGCAAGTAGTAATTAGAAACTCCCAACTGCACCAAAGCCAGGACCTTAAAATTACTGAACTCCTAACGATCCAGACAAAATGCATTCCATAAAATTATCAAACTGCTAATAATCAACTCAAAATGCATTCCAACTCCTTAACAAAATGACTGTAAATTGAGCGAAACCAACCATAACCAACTTATCAAAAAGTGAAACCAATCATAACAGTCGTAAGCGCTTGCGCAAATGGCTGAGAAAATCGAAGCACTGAACTTAGTAAATCCCTTTGCAAACCAGCCCTCAGTTTGTTGATTAGGCCTATTAAGTTCAAGCTTCTACATGGGACTAACTGACTGATGCATCAAAACTTACATGGAATCCTCTTATCAACCAAAACTAAATCTGGAGCAAAGCAACTAATCCAAATGCATGCCCAATTCAATTCCTATTTAACCGGCAAAATAAAGTATTAAAGGAAAAAAATCCCAAAAACAACCGCTAATTGGAGAAATCAAGAAACTGAAAAGACTAAAACATTCATCAGTTTCCTTGAATCCAAATGACAAGGATTGGGATGGATTTGGAACACCAATAACAAAACACCGATTGTCCACCAAAAGATATCTGTTGCTTCACTGGAAGTTTGGGTCTTTATCAAGTTTCGCTTGTTACCACTCATCACCGTTGCAGCATTTCCAGCCACTTCAACAATACAACTATAAAGACAACCGGCAAAAACACTTCATTCACAATATCAACCATTTAGTAATGGATCAGTCTCAGATACCTCATGTAACATTCTCAATTTCCTTCAAAGAGATAATTCACCAATCCATACAAGCTGACTATCAATAGAGCAGCCCATGAAACACAACAAGATACAAAGAGCTCACAGCTCATGAAAAACCCTGTAAAATATTATATTTGACAGTTATTTTTTCCTGTTCATAACACCCCAACCAAATTTCTCTACCAGAACCTCACCACGTGCCTTCCTCAAGACCAATGTTCTTGCACCAGGCAAAGTGCTCAGCTGTAAAAACAATAGCAAAATTCATTCACAATTCAACACTCCGTAAATGATACTGGAGAACAACGGCAATCAAGTGGGTGGATAAACGCTGTTATTTCTCACTCAGAAATGCAGAAACTTGATGTGCCTTGACATGAAAAAGATCTGGCTGACACAATAGATCTCAAATTTTTGGCATGTTGAATGCCAGAAGCCTGTAAATCTCTCAAACTACCTCATTAATCATATCTATAGTAGAAGTCCTAACAATTGAATTTGAGGATGATAGGAAGAGTCAAAGCGTGAAGCCACTTCACTATCCACTAGAATTTGGGTATGAATGAATTGATTATGAGCTAGAACATACAAAAAATGTATTAAAAAAAAGGTAAAGAAGTTCACGGTGAAATTGAGCCCATACTTGAGCTACAAAATTGTTGGAAAAAAAAAAAAGTAAAGAAGTTTACGGCGAAGTTGAGCCCATACTTGAGCTACATCTGAGTTGACCAAGAGCATAGAAGATGAGTTTCGTGGTTTATACTTTTTGCGGACGATATTGTTTTGATTGAAAAAACTAGTGAGGGAGTTAACCTCAAATGCTAGACGAGTGGAGGAGTACACCAAAAATAAAGGCTTTAGGATAAGTGGAGGTAAGATAGAATGTATAAACAACAAGTTTAGCATACTTAAGAAGAAAAAAAGTTGAAAGAAACTAGACGGGACTGCAGTGCTTATGTGAAAATAATTGAAGCATCTACACTCAGCCTTTTAGAATAATGGCATAATAAATGTAGTTGTAAAACTTCAAACTAAAATAGCATGGCTAAACTGGAAAGGTGATACGAGACTGTTATGTGATGGTAGGCTATAATCCGTATTTTAGTCGCTTATTGCACTTTAATTCACTGCATTTTACTTGTGTTGAGCTTTAATTGGTAGTGTTTTGCACTTATTGTGTGTTTTTTGCCTTGTAGAAGTGATTCCGAGCTATGTCGATGTTGTGGAGCTAATTCGAGCTATTTGAATCTTTGAAGTTTGTGTAAAAGCCCAAGGGATTAAGCCGAGATCGTATTCGGGGGTCGAGGACCAAGTCTGGACATCAAAAATCAAATTTGAAGTCGCGCTCTAAGGAATTTACACTACTGCAGCGCGTGT
>AWOL01S0009727.1:211539-226092 GCA_000715115.1 Nicotiana otophora | reverse complement strand
CCCCCCCAAATAAAAATAATGATCATATGAACATTATCATCAGCTAAGTCAATTGAATCATATTCTTGAACTCTTCCTGATGTTCTGTTAAGATTTCATATCTCCAATAATATGTCACCTTGATCTTCATGCTTATGAGGTTGTGTTGCTTTGTCTTGATCCAATGAATGATTCTCATTGCAACTCATGTCTTATATCTGATCTATTTGCTTTAATGACCTTAGTTGACAGTCTTGTTGTTGAAACTATGTCTGTTTTGTACACTTAGTGATTTATGTAAATCTTTCATTGTAGTTTGAAATCATGCGGTGAACCTGTTAGCATAGCTATCACATAACCTGCTCACTTGTTGTGTCTTGATCTGCCATGTCCCTTTGCTATTTTATGACTATGAACTCTATAGTAGTGGCTACCTGAAACCTTACTGTTATGTTGGTTGAATGACTCTTATTGACCTCTATGCTTGTGCCTTTATTCATCATGCTATTTTTGCTAGTCCAGTGATGTTCATGAACCTCCACATGATCTTTAGTTGAGAAGGTTTCATGTTTAAACCACTATGTTCCCTGTTGAAAACTTCTCTTGTCAAAATGAGTATTGTCTACCTTAGTAACTTAATAACTTGAGTGAATGATGATGAATATAGGATCTAAAATGGGAAGTTTGTTGGTGTGACCTGCTAGTAAAACCACTCACATGTTTAAGTAAACTTGTTGTGACATGTTTGCCCTGTGCTCACCTACTGAGAATGAACATCTCTATTTATTGTCTCATATGTGTTTGACATCATTATCCATAAAGAACTTAATCATGAATCTAGAGTTGTCTGGATTGATAATCTAAACACCTAATGGACTACAACTAGATATCATGCTATTAGGTCTAAACAAGACTAAACCAACTCTTCTATTTACATTGATGCCTCTTCTGGTTGATGTTATCTTTGGGTA
Organism: Nicotiana otophora; assembly: GCA_000715115.1. Taxonomy (NCBI): domain Eukaryota; kingdom Viridiplantae; phylum Streptophyta; class Magnoliopsida; order Solanales; family Solanaceae; genus Nicotiana; species Nicotiana otophora. The sequence continues at coordinate 225,142 of AWOL01S0009727.1, read as the reverse complement.
GTCTGAACATGACTGTTAGTACAAGTATTTAGTGAAGTGGGGTCTCAATTTTATATATATATATATATATATATATATATATGTTTGCTCATGACTGTTCTGAATATTATTGAAATGCCTGTTGACCTGTTCTAAACCTACTTAAGGATCCTGAAATGTTGAACCTTCATTAGAATTAATGAAACTAATGCATATGTCCTTCCTTGTTACTTATTGATAATTAGATCACTTAATGAAGCATCTCTGAACTTGAAGTAGTTGGAAATAGGGCCTATATGCTGATATCATGGAATTAACTTTTTTTATGAGTGACCTCTCCTTGACTGTGTTCTATTATTGATCCTCACAGGTATCATGTGCATGGTATGATACTTGGAATCAACACTAAGGCCTTAGTTGCTATCAATGAGCCATTTGTAGTAACATGTCCTCATATGTTGTGTTCTATCAAGCGTAGTTCAAGTGCAACAGTGTGTTAAGACCTTAGTTGTTTATTGACTGGTATTTCAGTAATGGCTGCAAAGCCAAAAATGATTGGTTGATTGATGTTTTCCTGTATGGTTAAACCTCCTATATTTTTTTTCTGTTACATTGATTGATGTATGTTGACATTCATTTGTGTCTAAGCCTTTGAGGAGGAGTAAAGAGTCAATGATTAGGGGTATTTAGCTGAGAGTCTGGTCTTGTGATTGAGGCTCCCCTCCCTAGAACAAGCACTGCTCGGGGTCCATGAGACCCTCGTGAACTCTGAAGTGTCAGGGGTCCATAGGGGGATTTCATAAATGAGACATGGTTCATCCTAAGCCTTTGGTCATCGACCTTAACTAATCTTCATAGGATTAGCATAAAGTGAAAACTAAAAACCCTACTTTACATTTCAGATCTTTTACTTACATATCACAATTTATTTTATATCGAGCCAATATACATCCAAACCCATCACGGCCATATGCTCCCATTCAAACCACCACCTAGCAAAACAGATCTGCCTATGCACCCAGACCATGCCCAAATTTGAAGCAAGAAACCCTGGAAACTTTACCCCAATTGCTGAACCTTTAGCCCAATTATTCGAGAGGTTGAGAAGAGCTGGACTGATATACCCGGTGGAAGGAAGAATCCCTAATCAACCCACCAAGTATTTCAACATAAGAAAGTGTAGTGCCTATTATTAAGGTGTTCCTGTACATGACACCGAGGATTGTTATAGGTTAATGAATGAGATCGAAATGCTGATTAAGAGTGGAGCTATCCAATGCATCCCAGCCCCACCAATTGTAAACCATAACCCACTACTAAACCAGAGAAACCAAGGAGATAACATGATCACCTTGGATGAGGACTATGAGTTGAAAGGGACTATCGTTACTATTGGGAATGCCGAAGTGGCAATGATACCTCTTCGGCCAACTCCATTAATCACTGTGCAACTAAAATCTCCTGTGATGGTTCAGACATACCAACAATGGCCCATCGCAACTGTTAGAGATGAGGGGAGTCAAGAGTATAAAACAGTTTTGTCGACTTATTAGTCAAAGGAAAGGGCAAGATGATAGATGCCGTAGTCGCTCATGGGATGACTAGATCTGGAAGGTTCTATGCTCCAGAAAAAGTGATTCGAGAAAACTCGAATAGAGAACAAAATTAGAGGAGAAATATAACTGACGCAGAGGCAGCAGAGTTTGGAGAAAAATACCAGTCAAAGAATACTCCATCGAAGAGCAGTTGAGGAAAATCCCTGCCCACATATCAATTATGGACTTGTTGATGAGTTCCCACAATCACAGGGACGCTCTAGTAAAAGTGCTATGTGGAGTGAGTATGCTAGGAAATACCACCAGTGAGGCACTAGCATCAACCATTGGGAAGATGGTAGAGGCAAACAAGATTCCTTTCGGAGACATGAACTCCCTATGGAGGGAATGGATCACAACAAGGCTCTGCACATCACTGTCAAGTGTGGATACAAAGTCGTATCTCGGGTACTTGTCGATGGGGGATCTAGAGTAAACATTTATCCATTCTCTACTCTACGGGAATTAGGCATTCACTTGAGAGAAGTAAAAGAGAGCCACGTGAGAGTAAGGGCTTTCGATGGTTTATAGAAAGATGCCATCGGAAAAATCTACCTAGCTTTGCAGATTGGACTAGTTGAGTTCCCGATATTGTTTTTGAAGTGATAGATATCTCATCTTCGTACAATCTATTACTGGGAAGGCCTTGGATACACATGGCAGGGGCAGTTCCTTCCACTCTCCATAAGTGCATGAAATTCGAGTAGGATTGCCAGGAGATTGTGATACATGGAGAATGGAGTCGATCAACTTACTTTGAACATGCGATTTCTTTTATAGAAGGATTGGATGGGGTCACCTTCCATGTAGTCGAGATCATGCAAGAAACGAAAATGGAGAAGAGCGAGCAGGAACAGTATGTAGTCACCATTTGGGTCGAAAATGGCTGTCCGAGAAATGATGAAGTATGGGTATAGACTAGGGTCTGGGATAGGAGTCCGGTCAGATGGGATAACTGAGCCAATTCAACCCAAAGGGAAAAAAGGTACTGTCGGCTTGGGATACCAACCTACAACTAGAAGAACGTACAATGGTAACCCTAGGAAGACACTTTTTGTACCAAAGCATGTTCTGAGCCTGGGTCAGAGCTCACCACCAGAAGAGGATATCATTAACGGGATAAGAAAATTGTCCATGGCCATGATCGAGGAATACTGCAGTGAAGTTGATGTCAAGACACCGACCATTAGGGATGCCGAACCAGAAGAAACCTTGCAGAATTGGACAGCCAGTCCATCTCTAATTTGCTGGGAGCCTTGATAGTGTGGAATTTTTGTAATTTTTAAAATTGTACGTTCAATTGAGGCTTGAACCATGCATGTTTTGTTTTGTTAAACCGCCTCTTTGAACGCTGAGACGTTCCGTTTGATGGAATAAAAGGATTATTTTCCTAAAAATTATTGCAAATTTATCTTTGTCTTTATTTATATTTAATTTTCCTTTTCAACAATCAATTAATAAAAAACCGCATTCCGCAATTATGACATGTAACGAAACCCTTGAGCAAAACGATATGGACTACAAAGAGTATGATGCCCGAAAACCTACCGCAAGAGATCGGACAGCTAGAAAGTTAGAAGAAGCCCAACCTCGAAGAGACAGAGATGATCAATCTGGGAAGTGAAGAAGTATAAAAGAGACCCGAATCAGCATCCACTTGAAGACAGAATAGAAGGAAGAATTGGTAAATCTCCTCCGACAATACATTGATGTATTTGCCTGGTCATATGAAGACATGCCTGGACTAAGTACCAGCATCGTCTCGCATCGATTGCCCACTGATCCCGCCAAGCCACCAGTCAAGTAGAAACCTAGAAAATTCAAGCCAGATTTGAGTCAGGGATCAAAGAAGAAGTTACCAAGTAGATAGAAGCAAATGTAGCAAGGGTCACCAATTACCCTACTTGGTTGGCAAACATTGTACCAGTGCCGAAGAAGGACATGAATATTAGGATGTGCGTGGATTATTGAAATCTCAACAAAGCCAGTCCCAAGGATGACTTTTCTCTGCTAAATATTCATATCCTTATCGACAACTGTGCAAAACATGAATTGCAATCATTCGTGGATTCTTTCGCTAGGTATCACCAGATTCTGATGCAAGAAGAAGATGCAGAGAAGACAGTATTCACCACACCATGGGGAGTTTATTTCTGCAGGGTCATGTCATTCGGTATCAGGAATGCCGGTGCCACCCAAATGAGGGCCATGAGGATCTTTTTTCATGACATGATCCACACGGAGATTGAAGTATATGTGGACGACAACATCATCAAATCACGAAAAGGTGCAAATCATTTGTGTGATTTGAGGAAGTTCTTCAAGCGGTTGCAAAGGTACAGTTTGAAGTTGAATCTTATGAAGTTTGCATTTGGAGTTCCCGCAGGAAAACTGTAGGTTTCATCGTCAGCAGAAAGGGGATAGAACTGGACCCCTCGAAGATCAAGGCTATTGAAGACTTTCCTCCTCCCAAAAGCAAGAAGGTCATGATGAGTTTCCTCGGAAGATTAAATTACAGTAGTAGGTTCATATCCTAGTCAACAATAATCTATGAACCGATTTTCAAGTTATTGAAGAAAGATGCCACTACGAAGTGGACAGAAGAATGTCAGAAAGCTTTCGATAGAATCAATGAGTGTTTGTCTACTCCACCAGTACTGGTTTCTTCTGAACCTGGGAATCCACTACTACTATACTTGTCTATCTTGGACAATGTATTTGGATGTGTGTTTTGATAACACGACGAGACTGGAAAGAAGGAGTAAGCTATTTACTACATGAGCAAGAAGTTCACGCCATATGAAGCTAAATACACCTTGCTGGGGCGAACCTGTTGTGCTTTGACTTGGATTGCTTAGAAGTTAAGACACTACCTATCCACATATATCACATATCTGATATCCCGGCTCGATCCGCTCAAGTATATCTTCCAAAAGCCAATGCCTATAGGAAAGTTAACCCAATGGCAGATTGTTCTCAATGAGTTCGATATTGTGTACGTGATGTAGAAAGCTATCAAAGGACAAGCGTTGGCTGATCATCTCGCAGAAAACCCGGTGGACAAGGACTATGAGCCACTTACCATATATTTCCCAAATGAAGAAGTGTTATTCGTGGGGGAGGATATTTCAGAGTCGTACCCAGGGTGGAGGATCTTTTTTGATGGAGCAACAAATTTCAAGGGAGTAGGAGTTGGTGCAGTCTTGATCTCCGAATCGAGACAACATTATCCACTCTCAGCTAAGATAAGGTTCCCGTACAAATAATATGGCGGAGTACGAGGCATGCATCCTTGGGATCAAGATGGCAGTCGACATGAACATTAAGGAACGTTTGGTCATAGGATATTTTGATTTGCTGATCCACCACGTTCAGGGCGAATGGACCACCAAGAATGTCAAGATCCTTCCATATCTGCATTGCGTAAAGGAGCTATGTAAGAAGTTCACCAAGATCGAGTTCAAGCATGTTCCCAGAATCCAGAATGAGTTTGTTGATGCTCTCGCAACTTTTTTATCCATGATTTAACACCCGAACAAGAATTACATCAGCCTCATTGAGATAGAGATCCGAGATTAGCATGCATACCATTTCCACATGGAAGAAGAGCGAGATGGAAAACCTTGGTATCACGACATTAGAAGGTTCCTCGAGATAAGGAAATACCTAGAGAGTGACACTAACGGTTAGAAGCGAGCATTGAGGAGACTAGCAAATCACTTTTCCTTAACAGAGAAGTCTAGTATAGGATGGCTCTGTACTTGGGTCTGTTAAGGTGTGTAGATGCCGCTCTAGAAGCAAGGTTATTGGAAGAAATACATGCAGGAACATGCAAGCCTCATATGAATGGTTTCACTCTAGCCAAGAAGATTATGAGGGCCAGATATTTTTGGATGACCATGGAAAGGGATAGCATTCGCTATGTATAAAAATGTCACCAGTGTTAGATTCATGGGGATTTCATCAGGGTTCCACTAAATGAGTTACAAGTAATGGGTTCTCCTTGGTCGTTGCCACCTGGGCATGGATGTAATCGGACCTGTAGAACCGGCCGCATCAAATGGACATCATTTCTTCTCGATAGCCATCGATTACTTCACCAAATGGGTCGAAGCTTCCACAAATAAGGTTGTCACAAAGAAAGTGGTGGCAGATTTTGTCTGTAACAATATAGTCTGCAAATTTAGGATTTCGATGATAACCGATAACACAGCCAATCTCAATAGCGATATCATGAGGGAGATTTGTGAGAAGTTCAAAATCATCCATCGTAATTCCGCAGCATACATACCACAAATGAATGGAGCAGTTGAAGAAGCCAACAAAAATATTAAGAAGATCTTGCGGATGATAGTGGACAATCACAGGCAATGGCATGAGAAATTATCATTTGCCCTACTTTGTTACCGCACCACTATGAGGACATCTATTGGGGGAATGCCATACATGTTGCCATATGACACTAAAGCTGTAATACCAGCAGAGGTCAAGATACCATCCTCGAGAGTTATCTAGGAAGCCAAGTTAGATAATGCGGAATGGATACGTATCCACAAGAATAATTCATGCTCATTGATGAAAAGAGGATGGACGCGATGTGTCATGGTAAGATGTATCAAAATAGGATGGCCAACGCATTCAACAGGAAAGTAAAATCTCGGCAATTCACACCAGGGTAGCTGGTTTTGAAGAAGATATTCCCCCATCAGGAAGAGGCTAAGGGGAAGTACGCGCCAAATTGGCAGGGTCCTTATGTGGTCCATCGAGTATTATCGGGAAGGGCATTAATCCTAGCAGAAATGGATGGCAGAGTAAGCATGAAGCCCATCAATTCAGACGCAATCAAGAGATACTACATTTGAAGACAATAGAGTTAGGTTTTGTTGTAATAGAACTATGCCTGACCTGACTTCCCACGGTGGGATACGTAGGCAACCCATGTAGGGTCCGGTCCCACTCTTGTAATAGAAAACCAAATATCATTTCCATGTATTCGGAACTACGCCACTACTTGATTTCCTTTGTTAGGAATACGTAGGCAATCCACATCGAATTCGGTCATTTATTATAATTGAACTACGTTTTGGCCTGATTCTATTTGGATACTTAGGCCTTCCGATTTAGACTCGACCATATCATTACAAAATTCTATCATTTGTTATCTATTACAATCGAACTACGTTTTGACCTGATTCCATTTGGATACGTAGGCTGACTGAGTCATGCTCGATCTTTTCTTTTCATCACCTCATTATATCGTACCCTCGAACTACATTCAGACCTGATTCCATTCGGATACATAGGCAACCTGAAAGGTTTAGTCAAAACCCTATGAAGTAATCGCATTGGCAGGAAGCTAAATCATCAGGGGCACATCCATGGAAACGTCATCAACAAGAGCAATTCAGAAACGATACTCGCATAGGAACGAACTTCTAAACATGTCATAATCCGAAATGACGGCATTAGCGATAAGCATAAATGATTTTTCAAAACAACTTTTTAAGAAATGTTATTTTTCTACCTACCGAACTTCGTAGTATAATCCACCAGATTTGGGGCAAGGCCAGGTCCACAATCAACACAAATCAACGCCCCCTACTAAGAATATTTCTTTGAGTGCAGGATTGACAAGAATCGAAGGATGCCAAATCACACAGGAATCAACGCCAGACCTACTGCAACCTCATCAGCTCCTATCTCACCTTTTCTTTTCAATTCATTTTCTCATATAACTAAGTACTAACTTTGATTCTTTGTAGGTAACTCGGAGCCGAGCCTCCAGTACAATCAAAGCTCTGTACATATCAAACCGTCCCTATACATATCAAACCTGTCATGCCCCGACCTCGGAGAGCACGACTGGCACTCAACAGAGTTACCCCGGTCGAGCAAGCTCGCACAGTGCCGTCTACCCAACTCACCCATGAATAAAGAGAAGAATACATTTCATTAATTAGATAGTAAGAGGTCATGTGAATAACACAAGTTCATTTCAATTAGTTACGTTATTAACAAGTCTCCAAAACAGTACATTGTACAATCATAGTTAAAGTGGAACAAATGATACACTTACAACATTTTTAGTTTAACCTTCTCAAAAACAGATACAATCCATACTATGTCTACGGAGCCTTTAACAGAAACAAAAGAGTGCTATGACAGTGTCGGAAACAAGGCCCCGACTATACCTCAAAACGCTATGTACAAAGGATAAAAGATATAGGACCCCGAAATGAAGTGGGGCTCACCAAGTCAGCTGAGGAGAGGGTGTGCTGCTATCACTGATCAATGCTACGTGCTATGGAACCACCTGCATCCATAAAGATGTAGCGCCCTCAGCAAAAAGGGACATTAGTACATATGGAATAATACTAGTATGTAAAACAAAACACCCTCTCAATAGAACGAGTAACAGTAAACGGAGAATAAAACATGAAATCAATAAGGGACTCAAACAGTATCAAGGTGTTAAGTTAGGGGAAAGGTAAATTTCAAGTAGGTTTCAGTAATTTAAGTTGGGATATCTTTAGCACCGATACACCACCATGTTTTAGCACGGAGTCCGATATCAGCCCGACCGGCTAAGCCGTCTCACCCCGAGACATACACTCACAATACCACCATGTGCGTGGCATGGCATTCGATCTCAGCCCGATCGACTAAGCCGTCTCACCACAATGCTGTGTGGTTCGACATCACATTTCGCTAGCAATAATCTCATCCCATTTAAGGGGAAACATCTCAGTACACCAATCGCATCCCATATAAGGGGAAACAGTCTCATCACATTAACACAGGGATTTACCCCTCAATCATTCCTACATCGCCACGTGTAGTTTCGGGGTTAGGTTATTCCGACCTACCCTTCCGCGGTGGCTAAACGATACTCCTAAGGCATTTATTATTAAAAGTATTTACCACCCATTTCATATTCTTTTACATGTCATTCATTTTATTGGCACCATTGGCCATAACGCAATATCATCCTTGGCACGTTGGTTGTATTTTATATTCTATACTTACTGTTTCACATTCAAACATCATCACGGATCATCAACAACAAACATTTATATTCAAGACTTTAAATACACATTTGAGAAACTAACCAAATTAAGGATCTTAGGCACATGTTATTTCTTACACAATTCGACATGCTAGTTTTTATTAGAATCACATTTTCAAATCATAGCATATTAACACACAACCCATGCTTAATCACCTTCTCAAGTAGTAACTCAACATAACAAGAACATTTGGAATACAATTGAATGCATATATCTTTCGACACAAGGCTTATTCGAAATAATCAATTTATAATGAGCAACACGGGACTTACAAGGATATTGTGGGGTTCAATTCTAAGAGAAGAGTTTAGCTAACATATGTTGCCTCGAGCCTTTTAAATTACTACAATATTTCGAAAATTTTAGCCACTTCGATCTATTTAGAGATATAGCAAAATTGAACACAAATTAGGAAGGAGTTCATAGTTCCAGCTCACTTGAGCATTTTATCAAACACTAGGTGAGCATTAAGGTTTCAAGGTCCTCCTATGGTGGATTCTTTAACCCCACTACCCAAAGTTTACCCAAAGAGAGCTCAATAATCTTCCCACTACCCTTGGTGGTACATTCATGTAAAATAAACACCTCCCACACCCAAGCATTGTTTGGCTTATTACCTATTTTCAATTAAAACCACGAAATTGAGGGCTATGGAGTAGAACCTTACCTCTAGGATGAAGACCTAGTGAGTTCTTCTTGCAAATTCTTCAACTTTGAGCAAGAATTGATGAATGATGAGCTTAAGAACTTCCCCTCTCACTCTATGGCACTCCCTCTCTCTAGAAATGTATGTTTTTCCCTTTTAAAATGATCCCCAAGGCTGTTTTATAAGAATGGGGTCGGGTTCAAAAATTAGAAAAAATGAAGCCCCGTTGCAGGTCTGCGGTCGCATATATCATGACCCGGTCCGGAACCCACCCTCTCTATCCAAGTTGCCAATACATGGCCTCATCTCTAAGCCAATCAAAATGCGACACGTCACCCCTCTTCTACACTCATATAAGAAACACAAGATATCTGGACCGTTGATCCAATCCATCAACGGTCCACGATTAATCCCTATTTTTCTTTTACTTTCATAATTGTTTCGGATCTAATCTTACCGGTTGAATCACAGAGATCCAACGACCAACGTTTTCCATGATAAATCCTTTTATCTATTTCTATTCTTCGAAAAATCAGAGCCGTTGATTAAAATATCCAATGGCTCATATCCTATCTCTCACCTTTAACCTTAGAGACGCTCCTAACCCTAATCATTTTGTCACCCATCGGCCACCTTTGTTTCCTCTTTCTCTCCCTTTTCTCTCAAAGCCATCAGACCCATCAATCCAAAACTCTTGCACAAACGTGTGCAAGGTCACTCGAATCAAATCCAGAAACATCCATCTTTTCCCTGAAATCCATGAATCCAGCCTGAAACCTTCCCCTTTAATCACTTTGATTCAAACTCTAGATCCTCAGAAACTCTAAACATATTGTTACATGAGTATATCATTGTCCTTCCTCTGTTTCATCGAATCAGGCATGCATGGCTATCGATCTTTAACCTCATTATCATTATTCGTTGTCCAGAGATCAAACACAGTGACCTCTTGACATTAGGGTTTGATCGATATTTTGATGGCTTCAAAGGTCGACCTCCTCGTGCCCAAGTAAAATCTTCACTATTTTTCCTCTGATTTCCCCTTCTTGCTATTATCAATCTATCGTCACTCTCCACTATCTATTTGAACTCAAATGGAACCCTAAGGCTTGAAGATCACTATAAATAGGGCTTTAAATGTCTTTACCTAACACACAGTTAACACCATCAGAAACATTGAAAAATACATTGAAATACAAAGAACAACATTAAATCTAAGGCTTTCTACTAAGTTTGAGTCCCCAGTAACAATTATCTAATTTTTTCTTTTCTTCCTTTCATTATGTTCGAGTTCAATCTACCGTGAGTTGATCGTTGTAAGTTTGGAGTTCTTAGACGACTGTTAGCATTTTTACTTGGTTTGCTGCTCCACAAAAGGTCAGTGTACACTGACCTCTTCTCTTTAGTTTTCCCTAAATTAGTTATGTAATTCTATGTTTATGCCGTTTACATTGATAATCACCTACTGAGCATGCTGATATGTGGTTTTCAGTATGCCTTGCTATTCATGTTATTCTGCTTCTTCTAAGAATAATGATATTTCCTAATAGTTATATTTGTCACGCCCCGACTTCGGGGAGCGCGACCGACGCTCAACCGAGATACCCCAGCCAAGCAAGCTTATACAATACCTTCTACCCGAACTTACTCATGAATAAAGAGGAGATCCATTTCATTAATTAAACAACGAGGAGGATCATGTGAACAATACCAATTACTTATCATTAGTTACATCATTTATAAAGTTCAAATTACATACACCTTCATAGTTTGAAGTGGAACGTGTGGTATAAATACAACATTACTAGTTTGACTTCCCCAACACCAACATACCACCCACACTATGTCTACAGAGCCTCTAATAGATACAAAAGAGTACGCTGATACTGCCGACAACAAGGCCCCGACTATACCTACAAATATAATATATTAGGAACAAAAGATATACGACCTCGATATGAAGTGGGGATCACCAAGTCAGTTGGGAAGAGGGTGTACCGCTATCAATGATCAAAGCCACTTGCTGTGGAACCACCTGCATCCATTAAAGATGCAGCGCCCCCGGCAAAAAAAACATTAGTACATATGGAATAGTACTAGTATGAATGACTAAACACCCTCTCAATAGAACAAATGATAACATAAGGAAGGACAGTCATAAAATCAATGGGAGCCTCAAACAATACCAAACATCAAGTTAGGCGCAAGACAAGTTTTCAAGTAAATTTCCATATTTTAGGTTGGGAGATCTTAGCACCGATATACCACTGTGATTTTAGCACGGAGTCCGATCAAGGCCCGATCAGCTAGGCTGTCTCACCCAAAGACATCAACCATAATCACAATCATTACCTCAATCGCAATCATTGTTTCAATCATAATCTCAAACACAATCACCACTATGTGTGCGACATGGCATCCGATCATTACCCGACAAGCTAGGCCATCTCACCACAATGCCGTATGGATCGATATCGCCTTTTTCTAGCAATTATCTCATCCTAATAAAGGGGAATATTCTCCTCACATCAATCTCATCCCAATAAAGGGGTACAATCACAGTTCACTCCTACACCAGTACGTGTAGTTTTGGGGTTAGGTTATTTTAACCCACCCTTCATCGGTAACTAACGATACTCCCACGATGTTTATTTATTTAAAGGATTGACAACTCATTTCATTATATTTTATATATCATTCATTTCATTGGCACCAATGGCCATAACATAATGTCACTCTTGGCACGTTGGCCGTATTTCATATTTTATGTTCATCTCTTTCACTTTCAAACATCATCACAGATCATCAACAACAAAGCATTTCTATTCAAGACTTTAAGTCCACATATGAGCAAATAAGAATGTTAAGCACATTGAGACTTCTTACACAATTTTTCATAATAGCTTTCATTTAAATCATGACTTGAAGTTATAACATTTAGACATGCAACCCATGCTTCGAGCACATTTTCAAATAGAACATAACATACCAAGAACATTTGGAATACATATTGAACATATATCTTTTGACACAAGGCTTATTCGGAATAGTCAATTTATAATGAACAACTCGGGACTTATAAGGACATTGTGGGGTTCAATTCTAAGAGAGAAGTTTAGCCAACATACCTCGTCTCGAGCTTTTTACATTACTACGATGTTCCGAAATTCTTAGCCACTTTGATCTATTTAGAGATATAGCAAAATTGAACACAAATTAGGAAGGAGTTCATAGTTCCAGCTCATTTGACATTTTATCAAACACTAGGTGTGCATTAAGGTTTCAAGGTCCTCCTATGGTGGATTCCTTCATCTCACTACCCAACGTTTACCCAAATGAGCTCAACAATCTTCCCACTACCCTTGATGGTACATGAATGCATAATGAACAACTCCCACACCCAATATTTGCTTTTCTCATTACCTATTTCCAATTAAATCCCGGAATTGAGGGCTAGGGAGTAGAATCTTACCTCTAGGATGAAGACCTAGTGAGTTTTTCTTGTGAATTCTTCAACTTTGAGCAAGAGTTGACGATCAATAACCTTAGAAACTTCCCCTATCACTCTAGACCTCTCCTCTCTCCCTAAAATATCAGTTAGGACCAGCCAAAATAACCCACAAGTTGTTTATATAAAAATGGGATCTGGTGAAATTTTCCAAACTTAAACTTTATGAAGTCGGGCCTGCGGTCGCAGACCGGATCACAAAATAGGTATGCGGCCCGTAAAGGGGACCACAGAAAAGGGCCCCAAAACTGGGCTGTTTGGGTTTGGTCTGTGGCAGGTCTGCGGTCTGGGGACAAGTTCTGCGGTCGCATAATGGACTGCAGAACCTCCTTCCGAAGTTTCTCATGTTGGCTTCTGTGATGAATATGCGGCCTACAAAACGATTATGCGGGCGCATAATTGACTACAAATATCTCCTAGATTTGCCCAGTTCCCTGCTTCACTCTGCGGCAGATCGCGATCCGCATATCAGTTCTGCGATCGTAGAATGGACTGCAGAAATGCCCTACTCTGCCAAAAATTTCCTTCAACTCCCCAACACGTTGTTCAACCCATAAAGTCTGTACCACAAAAGTCTATCTTGGCATCATGAAACCCCGGGTTTTAGGTGAAACTTTATGGGGCCTTACAATATTGCTTTGTGTTATTATTTAATCTATGATGATTATTGCACTTTAGCTCTCATGGTTTAGTTAGTTATGATTATTCCGCACTATCCTTATGAACAAATCCTGTTAAGCCTTTATGAATAGATGAGCTAAAACCCTATGTTGTTATGTGTGATTCACCCCCCCCCCCCCATTGAAAA
>AWOL01S0009727.1:168372-210352 GCA_000715115.1 Nicotiana otophora | reverse complement strand
CCCCCCCCCCCAATGAAAATAATGATCATATGAACACTATCATGTCAGCTAAGTCAGTTGAATCCTGTTCTTGAACTCTCCTTGATGTTCTGTTAAGATTTCATATCTCTAGTAATATTTCACCTTGATCTTCATGCTTATGATGTTGTGTTACTTTGTCTTGATCCAATGAATGATTCTCATTATAACTCATGTCTTATATCTGATCTGTTTGCTTTGATGACCTTAGTTGATAGTCTTGTTGTTGAAACCATATCTTTTTTTTACATTTAGTAATTCATGTAAGTCTATCATTGTAGTTTGAAATCATGTGGTGTACCTATTAGCATAGATATCACATAACCTGCTCACTTGATGTGTCTTGATCTGCCATGTCCCTTTACTATTTTATGACTATGAACTCTGTAGTAGTGGCTACCTGAAACATTATTGTTATGTTGGTTGAATGACTCTTATTGACCTCTATGCTTGTGCTTAATCATGTTGTTTTTGCTAGTCCAGTGATGTTCATGAACCTCCACATGCCCTTTAGTTGAGAAAGTTTCATGTTTATACCACTATGTTCCCTGTTGAAAACTTCTCTTGTCAGATTGAGTACCGTCTACCTTAATAACTTAATAACTTGAGTGAATGATGTTGAATATAAGATCAAAATGGGAAGTCTGTTGGTGTGACCTGCTAGTAAAATCACTCACATGTTTAATTGAACTTCTTGTGACCTGTTTGCCTTGTGCTCACTTACCAAGAATGAACATCTCTACTTACTGTCTCATATGTGTTTGACATCATTATCTATAACGAACTTAATCATGAATCTGGAGCTGTCTGGATTTGATAATATGAAAACCTTATGGACTACAACTAGATATCATGCTATTAGGTCTAAACAAGACTAAAACCAACCCTTCTATTTACATTGAAGCCTCTACTGGTTGATGTTATCTTTGGGAAGTCTGAACATGGATGTTAGTACAAGTATTTAGTGAAGTGAGGTTTCAGTTATATATATGTTTTCTCTATATCTTTCTGAGGATTATTGAAATGCATGTTGACATGTTCTAAGTGTTATGAACCTACATAAGGATCCTGGAATGTTGAACTTTCATTAGAATTAATGAAACTAATGCATATGTCCTTCCCTATCACTTACAAATATTTAGATCATTTAATGAAGCATCTCTGAACTTGAAGTAGTTGGAAATAGGGCCTATCTGCTGATAACATGCAATCAACTTTCTTTGTGTGTGACCTCTCATTGACTGTCTTATATTATTGATTCTCACAAGTACTCTGTGCATGATATGATACTTGGAATCAACACTAAGGCCTTAGTTGCCATCAATGAGCCATTTGTAGTAACCATCATATGTTGTGTTCTGTAAAGAGTAGTTCAAGTTCAATAGTGTATTAAGACCTTAGTGGTCTATCGACTGATATTTCAGTAATGGCTGCCAAGCCAAAAATGAATGTTTGATTGATGTTTTACTGTATGGTGGAACCTCCTGTATTTGTTCTGTTACATTGAGCTATATTGACATTCATTTGTGTCTATACCTTTGAGGAGGAGTAAAGAATCAATAATTAGGGGTATTTGGGTGTGAGCTCGGTCTTGTTATTGAGGCACCCCTCCCCGGAACAAGTACTGATCGAGGTCCGTGAGACCCTCGTGAACTCTGAAGTGTCAGGGGTCCATAAGGGGATTTCATAACTGAGACATGGTTCATCCTAAGACTTTGGTAATCGACCTTAACTAATCTTCATAGGACTAACATAAAATGAAAACTAAAAATCCTACTACACATTTCAGATCTTTTACTTACATGTCACAATTTATTTTGTATCTTATATTGATGTGTACTAATCACTTCCCCTTTATTTTTACCATGCATGTGCGATCTTGGACTGCTGAGTCCATTTGGAGCTCAGGCCCAACTTCTAGAGTTGGACCGCTTCCCCTGCTTTCCTACTTATTAGAGTCTTCCACAGATTTGAATTCTGTTGGGCCTGGTTTTGCTTACCGGCCTAATTATTAAAGAGTCCAACTCTTATTTCCTTGATCTTTTAATGATAGCCGTTATTATTTGTTGCTTCTGTGTATATGCACCTTTGGAATACACTGATTATTAGATATTTGTTTGATTAGGCAAACCAAGACTTATAGGCAAGAAAGGATAAACTAGATTACAAGATTCACTTGCTTTTATTATTTTAACATTTTGAGCTTTAACGTTTAAAACTAATCTTTTCAATAAACGAACAATTTTTTTTATGATACTACTAACAACTTCAGTGATCTCAAGCTTGAGCAGATTTAAAAATGAAAACGAGTCTTCTTTGGAAAGTCATCAAATAAATCGCGAATAATGCAAGAGCTATTTCAAGAAATAAAAAAATTATACAACCGGGCTTGCAAGGAGTAAACATCGATAAGTTTAAAAACACAAGGCTTATCTGCAGAA
Organism: Nicotiana otophora; assembly: GCA_000715115.1. Taxonomy (NCBI): domain Eukaryota; kingdom Viridiplantae; phylum Streptophyta; class Magnoliopsida; order Solanales; family Solanaceae; genus Nicotiana; species Nicotiana otophora. Next base: position 207,893 of record AWOL01S0009727.1, on the reverse strand, counting down.
ACAGTTTTTGAATAAGGTATACCCATTTCCAACTTTAAATTATATTTTAAAAAGTAATCGCTTGCTTTACAAAGTGTCACGACCAAATATCCAGCTAGTCGTCGTAAATTTTTTACCTAGAACCAGGAGTTTCGTGGTGCCGGGGTAGTCTAATGGGTTTGAGGATTGTAGAAACAAGCCACGGTACGGACCTTTTGGGTTATGCAATGCATTAGGAAGTTAGAGGTAAATTGTTGCAGAAAAATGGTTAAATTTTGAGGGTTGTTTCGCTGTACATTGTGCGATCGCATACCTGTTTCACGGTCCGCACTTCTATCGCAGAGTTAGCATGAGAAATTTTGTTGGGCGATTCTGCGGTCCACTCTGCGGCCGCATAAGTGGTCTGCGGACCGCAGACCTGTCGCAGATCGGTCCAGACCAACCCAATTCTTGGCATTATTTTCGCGGCCCATTTTGCGGGCCGCATATCTATTATGCGGTCCATTCTGTGACCGCAGACCTGAGTTTGGAGGGTCCATTTTCCTATTTTTATAACCCGACCCCATTTTGATAAATAGCCTTAGGGGCTCATTTTGAAGCAAATATCTGATGATTTTAGAGAGAGGTAAAGTATTTTAGAGAGAAAAGGAGGAAACCTAGCATTCTAATCACCCATTCTTTCACCAATCTTCAAGAATCAAGGAAGCCAATCACTAGATTATCATCTATCCGGGTAAGTCCTACTCCTAAGCTTTCATAAGAGGTTATGAGTTCAAGTATATTGTGGGGGTTGGAAATATGCCATACATGTGATAATAGGTTGAAGTATGTGGGATTAATGAACCATTTTGGCTAGTTTCTTGTTGAAATTGGTTGAGGGAGGAAGGGATTACCATTGTAGAGCTTTACAGTCTATTTTGCATACTAGGTGTTTGACAAAATTCCTAAGAGAGTTACACCATGAGAATATCCGACTTTTGCTATCTTCCTATAGATTATTATTGCTAGAAGTGTTGGGACGTTGTAGTAACTTAAGAAAAGCTCAAATAAGGTATGCTGGTTAAACTTCCCTCTTAGAATTGAATCCCACGATGTTCTTGTAAGTTCCGAGTTGTTCATTATAAATTGACTATTCTGAATAAGCTTTTTGCCGAAAGAGATATGTTAATATGTGTTCTGAATGCCCTTATCATGTTATGTTATCCTTCGGGAATGTGTTCAAAATATGGGTTGTGTATTAAAATGTTATGGCTTAGAGTCATGTTTCAAATGAAAGTTATGATGCCAAATTGTGTGAGAAAAACTCGATGTGCTTAAGACTCTTAATTACTCATATGTGTACCTAAAGTCTTGATTAGAAATGCCTTGTTGTTGATAACCTATAAAGATGATGAAAAGTGAAAGAAGTGGGTTGGAGATGTAAAGTGTGGCCACCGTCCCAATAATGCAAGTTATACTTGTGGTCAATGGTGCCAATGAAATGAAATGATGTGAGGAAGGTTATGACATGAGCCTTGATTCAACTATTCCAAAATGACTTCGAAAATAGATTTGCCTAAAAGTTTATGTTACTCAAGTCATGCCCAAATGTGCCTATTTTAACTAATGCTATGCTTTGTAAGTATTTCCAATGTGTTTTGAGTTCTTACATATTCATGAGTTGAAATTGTGTATTGCCCTTTTTGGGAAAAAGTATTTCAAGAATAAATGGTGTGTTACTCGTTTATGATTTTTAACTCGCGCTTCGATTGTTAATCATTTTACTCAATTTCTTGGAAAGAAATCCATTGTAGTTAAAGTCTTCATTTATAATGAACTTAAAGTTCTGGTTTCCGGAATATTCTATATGTTGATGTTTATGATGAGGATCTTTGGAAGTAAAGAAATGAAAGTGTGGAAAATGAAATACGGTCATTGTGCCATGAAAGAAGAATCATATGTATGGCCAAGAGAGCCAATGAAATAATGATGTTGTAAGTGGTTGAAAGTATGAATGAAGTGATATATGGTGTGAAAGGTTATGAGATAAACGTATTTGTACTTTTATTTCCAATGTGTTATAAGCTCCTACGTTCTTATGAGTAAAGGCTATGGTGTTCCTAAATGTTTTAAATGCTCTTATGTTCTATGGTTACCCATGGCAAGATAAAGGAAGTGATAGTATGAACATGAAATGTGGTCGCTTGCCAAAATGAGAATTATGAGGCACTGTATGTTCCAATGGTTTCAATCATAGTATGTATGCTTCTAAAATAATAAATGCAAATGACTTCGATGTTAAGTGACCAAGAATTATGAACATAGCTAATGACCTTAAGAAGACAAGCGAGTGAATAACGAGATGAAAGGGAGATGTCCTATGCTAAATGATGATGAATCTTAAGAAATGAAATTGGCCCCATGCCTCATTGAAATCGACTTATTGATTCACCATGCATGTGCTAATGTAATGAGTTGTGTTTCTCCATAATGAGCATGAACATGAAGTATTCCAATGATCCGGGAACTTACGACCTTAAATGTAAGGTTTAATCATATCGCTTTGAGTTTATATATGGTTATATGGATAATGATGTAATATGAACCTTATGGACGGATTATGAAACACATATGTGTATAATATGTAAACCCTATGGACGGTCTATGAAACACATAGGTGTATAATATGAATGAATCATATAGACAGTCTATGAAATGCATAGGTTTGTAATATGAATGAATTGTAAGGCCCCATAAAAATATTTTCCTAAAAACCGGGGCTCCGTGATGCCGGGGCAGGCGTAGAGGTTAATAATAGTAGAAATTCTTTGCGGCGAGCTTGCGAACCACGGTTCGTACTTTTTAGATTGAACAGTATGCTGGGGAGTTGAAGGAAAATATTGGGCAGAAGTAGGCATTTCTGCGGTCCGTTCTGCGACCGCAGAATGGCCGCAGAGTGGAGCAGTCTTTTGGGCCATTTTTAATGTCATTTTTTGCGGTCCATTATGCGACCACATAAGCATTTCGCGGGCCGCACTGTTATCGCATATCCCATTTTGGGATTTTTCGGAGGGAGGTTCTACGGTACACTATGCGACCGCAAAACCGTTCTGCGGTACATTTTGTGACTGCAGAATAGGTCTGCGGGCCGCATAGTGACCGCAAACCTGGTAAGTTCCTTTCCAGTTTTGGCACCCCAATTTTGCGGACCGCATAACCATTATACGGTCGCATATGGGACCGCAGAACCTGTTCTAGAGCTTCATTTTGGGTTTTTAAAACCCGACCCTACTTCGTTAAAATAGATGTAAGGGGCCATTTTTGAGCAAAACTTGATATTTTAGAGTGAGAGAGAGAGTCCTAAAGGGAGAAAGTGATCTTCATCAAATTACTCTTCAATTCTTGCATGAAACTTTGAAGATTATCAGGATAAGCACCCTAAGTCTTCATCCTAAAGGTAAGAATCTATGCCCTTGCTCTTAATTTTGAAAATCTTCTAAAAAGGGGGATAATTAGAACGACAATTCTTGGGTGTGGGGGTTGTTGTCTTACATTCATGTATCCTTGAAGTATGTGGGAAGGTTGTGAGCTAAAAATGGTAGAGAATGAGTTGGGGGATGATGGAATCTTTCACAAAAAGGGCCTTAAAAACATTAATGCCCACCTAGTGTTTGATAATGTGCTCAAATGAGCTAGAATCATGATAATCTTCCTAATTTTAGTCCAACTTGTTATATTTCTAAACTAGATCGAAGTTGCTAAAAATTTCAAAACGTTGTAAAGTTTAAGGAAACTCAATTGAGGTATGTTCGCTAAACCCCCTTTTCTTAGAATCGAATTCCACNCCATGGTGTTCATGTAATTGGAGTAAGTCCTTGATCATTATTGAATTGGCTATTCCTAATGTGGTTGTTTTGAAGGATGTATGTTCAATACTTATTCTAAATGCTTCATCATGTCATCTTGTCATTTGAGGTTGTGTTCAAAATGTGAAATATGTGTTAGAAATGTTAAGACTTCATGTCAATATCGAAATAAAGATTATTATGCCAAATTGTATGAAAAGCCTCTATGTGCCTAAGATTTCCCAAATTTCTCATATGTGAATTTAATGACTTGAATGGGAAGCCCTATTGTTGTTGACAATGATAATGATATTTGAATGTGGAAAAGGGAACTGGAACTATGAAATACAGTCACGTGCCAAGAATGACTTTGTAATCATGATCACTAGTGCCAATGAATCGAAAGAATATGAACGAAGTATGATGTGAGATGATTGACTAAAAAGGTAATGTCTTGGGTGAGACGGCCTAGCCGATCGGGCAGTGATCGGACGCCATGCCACACACATGGTGATGACTATGCTGAAAATGATAATTGAAATTATGGCAATGTTCGATGTCTCAAATGGGACGACCTAGTCGATCGGGTCGAGATCGAACTCCGTGTAAGAATACAGAGGTATTGTGAATTGTGGAATATCGGCACTAAAGATCACCCAACCTAATAACATGGAAATTGACTTGAAAACTTATGTGATACTTATTTGATGTTTTAATATTGTTTGAAGCCCTTATTGAACTCATGACTGTTTCCCCCTTGTATTATTATTCATATGATTGAGATGTTATTTAGTTTTACATACTAGTACTATTCGACAGTACTAACGTCCCTTTTGCCGGGGGCACTGCATCTTTAAATGGATGCAGGTGGTTCCATAACAGACAATGTTGATTAGCGATAGCAGTACACCTTCCTCCTAGCAGACTTGGTGAGCCCCACCTCATTTCGGGGTCATGTATCTTTTGTACATTTTGTTATTATGTTTTGAGGTATAGCCCGGGCCTTGTTGCCGGCACTATCATAAGTGTAGTATGAGTACAACCGACCCCATGTACTCAATAAGTAATAAACCTAACCTTAAGTGGAAAGTAGTGACGAGCTCGGAAAAATGGTCAGAGTCCAACATCAATAGCCAATAATAGTTCATAACAACATAGTGAAGACAATAAAGGTATATAACTCAGGAGATGTAATGCCCAGCTCATTCACAGATACGAAAAAGTAGACATGCTTTTCAAATATAACAGTCCGAGCCTAACTCTTACCACTGAAATCAATTAAACATGAGTTTATCAAGGAACTGTGTCTTCGCAACTTACAACATCAGATAAGGTCTTTCAGTTACAAATTAGCATGAGGAAGGTACATCTCTATACTTATATGTCAAATAATCAGTTCCACAGCGGCATCATTAAGTACACACAACCTTAGCAGACTCAAGGTGCCTGGCTCAAATGCCCCAACAATATCACCATGGATCCATCAAAATGATCACACTTAGCACTGTACGAGTGCCTGGCATAATTGCCCATCATCAAAGCACGTATATGAAATATTATACCTGCGCCATCTCCTGGCATGTCAGACTCCGGAGGGGTGGATCCTACCCAAGCTCTAATCATAATCACTTAGCCCAAATGGTGGGGCCTGGTGCCCGCGTAGCCTCAAATCAGTACAGCTTAGCCCAATGTGGGACCTGGCATACGCGTCACCTTAATATCAATATAACTGCTGTGGCGTGTAAACCGATCAAAATATCAATATAAGTACGACTCTATGGCCTACTTCAGTCATCAATCCGCTCAAGTCTCAATATGCAGACATCTCACAGAAACACAATCCAATTATATAACACATGATAACACAATATGTCTCAAATACAGTTCAAACTCGTGTCACGTACATGGACGGACACCAATAACATGTGAGACAACATATCTGAAGTACACTGAGACCGAGATATAACATGCGGATGTAACTATCATGAGTGTACAGTATGAATACGGCCAAGGCAAATAGCTCAACATGGCAAAAATAGCCCTATCATGTCTCAGACAATTGAACAGGTAAGCCTAGGCATGATTTCTAACATGAATAATATCCGACGTAGTCACATAAATGGAGAAAACATGATATCAAAGATGCATGATAGAAAAACAAGGTATGTAATAGTGTAGGAACTACCCGCATCATGAATACCTCGGTGCACGCACCCGCGCCCTGCACCTAGCACGTGCGTCACCTCATTACATCTCATGTAACATAGTTCCCAGGGTTAAATACCCTCAAATCCAAGTTTAAGATATGTTACTTACCTCAAACAAGCCAAATCCAATACCTAGCAAGCCAAACAATACTCTAGAAATGCCATCCCGCGTGTATCAATGTCACGCCCCGACCTTATGGAGCGCGACCGATGCTCAATCGAGATACCCTGATCAAGCAAGCCTTTACAATACCTTCTACCCAACTCACCCATGAATAAAGAGAAGGATACATTTCATTAATTTGACAGTAAGAGTTCATGTGAATAACACAAGTTCATTTCAATTAGTTACGTCATTAACAAATCTCCAAAATAGTACATTGTACAATCGTAGTTAAAGTGGAACAGATGATACGATTACAACATTTTTAGTTTAACCTTCCCAAAAATAGATACAACCCATACTATGTCTATGGAGCCTCTAACAGAAATAAAAGAGTGCTATGACAATGCCGGCAACAAGGCCCCGGCTATACCTTAAAATGCTATGTACAAAGGACAAGAGATATAGGACCCCGAAATGAAGTGGGGCTCACCAAGTCAGCCGAGGAGAGGGTGTGCTGCTATCACTAATCAATACCACCTGCTATGGAACCACCTGCATCCATTAAAGATGCAGCGCCCCCGGCAAAAGTGACGTTAGTACATATGGAATAGTACTAGTATGTAAAGCGAAACACCCTCTCAATAGAACGTGTACCAATAAACAGAGAATCAACACATGAAATCAATAAGAGACTCCAACAGTACCAAGGTTTCAAGTTAGGGGAAAGGTAAATTTCAAGTAAGCCGTCTCACCTAGACATACACTCACAATACCACCATGTGCGTGGCGTTGCGTCCGATCTCAGCCTGATCGGCTAAGCCGTCTCACCACAATGTCATATGGGTCGATATCACATCACATATAGCTAGCAATAATCTCATCCCATTTAAGAGGAAACATCTCAACACACCAATCTCATCCCATATAAGGGGAAACAACCTAATCACATTAACACGGGGATTTACCCCTCAATCACTCCTACACCGGCACGTGTAGTTTCAGGGTTAGGTTGTTTCGACCTACCCTTTCCGGGTGGCTAAATGATACTCCCAAGGCATTTATTATTAAAAGAATTTACCACTAATTTCGTAATCTTTTTCATATCATTCATTTCATTGGCACCAATGGCCATGACACAATATCATTCTTGGAACGATGGCCGCACATCATATTTCATGTTCTCTTCTTTCACTTTCAAATATCATCATGGATAATCAACAACAAGGCCTTTCTGATTAAGACTTTAAACACATATTTGAGCAATTTAGGGTCTTAGGCATATTTGATTTCTTACACAATTGACATGATAGCTTTAATTAAAATCACTCTTTTAAATCATAACATAATAACCCACAACCCATACTTAAACCACATTCTCAAACAATAACTAAACATAACAAGAATCTTTGGAATACATATTGAATGCATAATTATTTTGACACAAGGCTTATTTGGAAAAATCAATTTATAATGAGCATCACGGGACTTACAAGGACATTGTGGGGTTCAATTCTACGAGAAGAGTTTAGCCAACATACCTTGCCTCGAGCTTTTTAAATTACTACAATGTTCCGTAAATCTTAGCCACTTCATTCTATTTAGAGATATAGTAAAATTGAACACAAATTAGGACGGAATTCATAGTTCCAGCTCACTCGAGCATTTTATCAAACACTAGGTGAGCATTAAGGTTTCAAGGTCCTCCTATGGTGGATTCTTTCACTCCACTATCCAAAGTTTACCCAAAAGAGCTGAACAATCTTCCCACTACCCTTGGTGGTACATGCATGTAAAATAAACAACTCTCACACCCAAGAATTGTTTTGCTTATTACCTATTTTCAATTAAAATCACGAAATTGAGGATTATGGAGTAGAACCTTACCTCTAGGATGAAGACCTAGTGAATTCTTCTTGCAAATTCTTCAACTTTGAGCAACTATTGATGAATGATGAGCTTAGGAACTTCCCCTCTCACTCTATGGCACTCCCTCTCTCTAGAAATATATGTTTTTCCCTTTTAAAATGATCCCAAGGCTGTTTTATAAGAATGGGACATGGTTCAAAAATTAGAAAAAATGAAGCCCAGATGCAGTATGCGACCGCATAACGCCTCTGTGGTTCGCAAAATGGACCGCATTATGGCCCTCCAGAACTGGGCACCCCTGCCTCACTCTGTGACTGGTCTGCGATCCATAGACCTGTTTTACGGTCGCATAATGCGTCGCAGAACGTTCCTCCGAAATATTTTGTGTTGGATCTGCGAGGGGTTATACGGCCCGCAAAATGATTATTCGGCCGCATAAGGACCGCATAATGGTCCAAATATTTTGCTCAAACTTCTGCCTCGGTCTGCCTAAATTTTGCCTATGAAACCCTGGGTTTTAGGTAAAATTTTATGGGGCCTTACAATCAACCTCCGAACGACTCGATACTAGCCAAAAGCAACTCAAAAACATCAAATCATGCCCAAGGAAACAATCCCAAATGATAAAGGTCGAATTTTTACGCATGTACTCAAAGTCAACCAAAAAGTCAAACCCAGGCTTGCACCTCGGAACCCGACAAAACTCACAAAATCCTACAACCCATTTAATTAAGAGTCCAGCCATACTAATTTCACTCAAATCCGACTACGAATCGATGTTCAAAACTCAAAAATTCATTTAGGGGAGTTTAGACAAAAAACCCCAATTTCTCTTTAAAATTCACAATCCAAATGCCAAAATCGAAGATAGATTCATAAAATATAATCAAAACCGAGTCAAGAATACTTACCCCAATCCACGTGGTAAATATCCTCCCCAAACTCACCCAAAACCGAGCTTCAAGTCTCAAAATGTGAATAAAAATGACCTAACCCTCGATATATAGCTTCTGCCCAGGCATTTCCACTTTTGCAAAACAAAGGTCACTTCTACAACACCGCATTTGCGGTTATTCCATCGCAGATGCGATACCCACTCAAATCCAGCCTTTCTGCTCCTACGCTCCAAAATGCGCATCTGCAACCTCACAGGTGCGCTCCAGTTCCGCACCAGCTAAGACCAACAACCACACATGAAGGAGAAATGGTTCGAAACACGTCTGCAACTCTCCCGAGCCATCGAGACACTTTTCGAACATACCAACAAGTTCCAAAACATAACATGGACCTACTAGAGGCCTCAAATCACACATAACAACATCAAAACTATGAATCACACTTCAAATCAAACTTAATGAACTTTTGAACTTTCAACTTCCAAAACTCGTGCTGAACCATATCACATCAACTCGGAATGTCCTCAAATTTTGCACATAAGTGCCAAATAATATAACAAACTATTCCAATTCCCAGAACCACAATCCGAACCCAATATCATCAAGGTCAATTCCCGGTCAAACTTATGAATATTTCAAACCTTCAAATTTCCAACTTTCACCAAATAGTGTCGAAATCTTCTAGAAACATCCAAATGCAAATATGAGCATACGCCCAAGTCCAAAATTACCATACGAACCTAACGGAACCATCAAAACTCCGATCCGAAATCATTTACTCAAAAGTCAAACTTGGTAGACTCTTCCAAGTTAAAGTTTCCTAGTTGAGAATCATTCTTCCGAATCAATCTCGAATCACCCGAAAACCAAAACCGACGATTTACACAAGTCATAATACATCATATTAAGCTACTCAATACTCAAAAAAGTTGAACATAATGCAAATATTCAAAATGACTGGCTGGGTCATTACATTCTCCCCCACTTAAACATACGTTTGTCCTCGAATGTGCCAAGAGTCGTTCCAAAGACATCCAATCACTGTGAAAACTCATCCAACACATTCTCGTGGGTGATCCCATGTCACCCCAATCCATATAAGTCTGACAACACGACCTAATTGAAGATCCTTCCTTCAACCTTAGCCCATAAACCTTGTAATCAAATCTCCAAGATCCATAATCCATTACAAGAACCGATTATCACATCTACACACTGTATAAGTCTGAACAAGCTGTACCAAGCCATAACCATAACCCAAAATATAAACACTAGATATACCACATGACTCAGATACTTACATCAGTAACTTCCGACCATAATAACTACTCAAACACAAACCCGGTACCGATAACAAACCTCATATCAACTAAAACCTTGTCCCAAACCTTTGTACACAGAGAATGGTAAATGAAACACATATAACATCATAACCACTCATCAGATCAATAAGCCATGGAGCTTTCTCTCGCCCGACAAGTACCATAACCAAATTCTAGTCGATCAGTCATGTAATCCTTCCAAATATATCGTAATCAAATCCGATAACACCCATTATAGGTACAATGACCTCATCTCATCAAACATAACTATTCTACTGACATTACATACCAATACAACCTAAAGCCAAAAACCGTGCAATCTACGCACCAATAAGCAACAATTCGAGTGTAGTCAAACATAGAAAATGACTCAAATGAGAGAACTGCCCCACAAGCTCAACACGTACCACTACAAAGGCAATGATATGAACTCATCACAAATAGTAGAACCAAGACACATGAATCTATAACAAAAGATCATATCCCAACATAACCCCTATAATGACCTGACCGGTTATTTCGAGAGTCGTAGCCCCGTTCCCCTTTTTCTGCTCATTTTTTTACTTCACCATTGCTTTATGAGTTATTGGGTTAGTTGGCTTGAGTACGGAGAGAATTCAGAGTGAATTGAGACACTTAGTCTCTTAATTGAAAGCTTAAGTTGGAAAAGTCAACCGGATGTCGACTTATGTGTAAACAACCTCAGATTTGAATTTTAATAGTTCTGTTAGCTCCGTTGGGTGATTTTGGACTTAGTAGTGTATCCAGATTGTGATTTGGATGTCGGGAGTAGAATTAGGCTTAAAATGACGAAAGTTAGAATTTTGAAAAGTTTGACCGGGAGTGGACTTTTTGATATCGGGGTCGGATTGGATTTCCGGAAGTTGGAGTAGGTTAGTGGTGTCATTTATGAGCTGTGTGCAAAATTTGAGGTCAATCAGACATGAATTGATAGGTTTCGACGTCGGACGTAGAATTTGGAAATTTCAAAGTTTATTAGGCTTGAATCCATGCGAAATTCGTGTTTTTGACATTGTTTGAGGTCATTTAAGGGTTCGACTGAGTTCGTATTGGGTTATAAGACTTGTTGGTATATTTGGTTGAGGTCTCGGAGGCCTAGGGTTGAATTCGGGTGGTTAACGTACTTGGAAGTAAGTTAAGGAAGCAGCTGAAGTTTTGCTTCTACTGGTGTAATCGCACCTGCGACGTGGGAACAACAGGTGCGAGCCCGCAGAAGCGGGAAGGAGCCCGCAAAAGCGAAAAGGAGGAGGCTTGGCAGTGGCCGCAAGTGCGAGGTCCTTTCCGCACATGCGAGGCCGTAGATACGGACCTGTTGTGCAGGAGCACTTCCGCAGAAGCGGAAAGGAGTGCGCAAGTGCGGTAGCTGGAGAAGTTAGTGATTTCCGTAGAAGCGGACTATCTACCACAAAAGCGGGACCGCAGAAGCGGGATTTGGGCCGCAGGTGCGGAAGACCTGGGCAGAACATATAAATACGAGGTTTCAAGATTTTTCACCATTTCTAACATTTTGAGCTCGGAATTTAGAGATTTTGAGAGGGTTTTCAAGGGGAATTCTTGAGGTAAGATGCTTGTGTCCATTTTTCTTCAATGGTGAGTTTTGAGGTGCAATTTGAGGGTTTGAGGCTAGGGATTTGGAGAGTTAATTTTGGGGAATTGAATGGCCATTTGATGTCGGATTTTGATAAATTTGATATGGTTAGACTCGTGAGTGAAGGGGCTTTCTGGTTTTGTGACTTTTTTTGTATTTCGAGACGTGGGCCCGGGGCCCGATTTTGAGCTAATTTCGGATTTTGGCTTATAATTCATATTTTCCATACATAATTAATTCCTTTAGCCGTATTGATTGTATTGTATTGCTTGTGGCTAGATTTGGGATGTTTAGAGGCCGATTCGTGAGGCAATGTCAATTTGGAGTAGTATTTTGGCTCAGATTGAGTTAAGTAACAGTTTGTAATTTGGTCCTGAGGGTATGAAACCCCAGATTTTGTTGTTATATGATTGTTTGGTGGTGACGCTCATGCTGGGTGATGAGCGAATGGGCGTGCACCGTAGGAATTGTGACTTGGTCCATTCCGTGAAACTGTTAAGTTGAATAACTTGCTGTTAGCTATATGCTCTCCCTGTGTTATAGAAATTTGACTGCAAATCATGTTAGGAGTCATGCTTAGGCTATATGACTACACTGTTGGGACCCGCAAATGTCGTGTACTCGTTGAATTAATTGCTAATTGCTGTTTTGTACTCAGTCACGGTTTACTTGTGTATCATAGCTCAGTCTGTTCTTATTTCTTGCTGATACATTATATTATCTTGGTTTGGGCTGAGTTTTATGATTTTTGAGAGCCTGAGAGACTGGAGAGGTTGGTGACTGAGTTAGGGCCTGAGTGCCGAGATGTGAGATATATGTAGGTATATGGATCGGGTCGCACGCCACAACGAGCCTTAGGGCTGTATACATAGATCGGGTTGCACGCCGTAACGAGCCTCAAGGCTGTATGTATAAATGGATCAGATTACACACCGCAACGAGCCTTATGGCTATTTATATGGGATTGGGCTGCACGCCACAACGATATAGCGCTTGGGTTGAAGGAGCCCCTCCAGAGTCTGCACACCCCCAATGAGCGCATGTACCTATTGAGTGTGAGTGTTGAGGGCTGAGAGCCGAGTGATAAGCTATTGAGAAAGATTGAGTGACTGTTGCCCTGAGAGGCGGTATTTGCTTCTATTGTTGTTGCACATAGTTGTTATATGTCATTGTTTTGAAACTTCTGAGGGATTTGGTATCAGGATTTTTCTCGAACTTGGCATTTATAAATTGATTGACTTAAACTGCCGAATTTGAAAGGAGGTCTACTTTCTTGTTGAGATTTTTGATAATGAACTATAACTGCATAGCTCGTCACTATCTTTCAGTTCCTTATTTATTATTGTTACTTACTGAGTTGGTTGTACTCACGCTACACCCTATACTTCGTGTGCCGATCTAGGTGTTCCCGATCATAGCGGGTGTTGATATTTGAGCAGCTGATCCCGGAGACTATCGATGTAGCTGCATGGCATTCGTAGGCCTTGGCTCTCCTTTATTATCTTTATCACATTTTAGTTCTTATTTCTTAGACATTGTATTGGACTGTTCCTGGTATAGATGCTCATGTACTCGATAACTCCCCAGTTTTGGGATAGATTGTATTGTGTAGAGGGTTTATTTCTGTTTCTAAAAGGTTTTCTTTCATGTTAATTGCTTCCGTCTAAAATGTTAAAGCTTTTACTGTGTTAAGATAGTTGAGTAGTGGCTTGCCTAGTGCCATGATAGGCACCATCACGACAGTTGGTTTTTGGGACGTGACAAATTGATATCAGAGCCTAGGTAACATAGGTCTCACGAGTCATGAGTAGGTTTAGTAGGGTCTTGTGGATTGGTACGGAGATGTCTGTACTTATCTTTGAGAGGCTGCCAAACCCTTAGGAAACTTCACAATTCTTGAATTTTTGCATGTTAATTCGGGTAACTAAACTTCTGTTGTTCTATTCTCTTACAGATAGTGAGGACACGTACAACCGAACAGGGTGGACAGCCACCGGCACCATCAGTCGGGGCCGCGAGAGGCCGAGGTCGTGGTAGGGGCCGCGGTAGGGGCCGCGGTAGGGGCAGAGGTGCAGTTCACACAACAACTAGGGCAGCACCTACAGATACACCAGTTGCCCCAGTTCAGGAGCAGGTTCCAGTTATGGATGAGCCTGTGGGACCAGCTCAGGCACCATCTGTGCCCATTGTGATTCCAGGACTTCAGGAGGCCTTAGCTCAGATTCTGACAGTTTGCACCGGTCTTGCTCAGGCGGTTTTGGCTCAGGCCGCACCTGCCACTTCTCAAGCCGGGGGAGGTACTCATACCCCTGTTGCCCTACTCCAGATCAGGTAGTATAGGGACTTCTGATATCGGGGGCACTACCAGCCCAGCCAGTTGCAGCTGCTCAGGACCATGTGGTTCCTGTTATGTCTGATGATGAGCAGCGGAGATTGGAGAGGTTTGGGAGACTCCAGTCTCCTTCTTTTAGTAGTATAGAGGCGGAGGATACCCATGGTTTGTTGGACAAGTGTTAGAGGATTCTCCATACAGCAGGTGTTCTGGAGACCAGTGGGGTCTCGTTCACTACTTTTCAGTTCTCTAGGGCTGCCTTCAGTTGGTGGGAGGCTTATGAGAGGCGTAGGCTGGTCGGCGCAGCACCCCTTATATGGAAGGAGTTCTCCGTTCTCTTCCTGGAGAAGTTTGTGTCTTAGTCCCGCAGAGAGGAGCTGTGCAGGCAGTTCGAACAACTTCGTCAGGGTGATATATCTGTAAAGCAGTACAAGATGAGGTTTTCTGAGTTAGCCCGTCATGCAGTCTGGTTGGTTCCCACTGATAGGGATAGGATCGGGAGGTTCATTAATGGCCTCACATTTCAGTCGTGGTTGCTTATGACTAGAGAGAGGGTGTCTGGTGCTACTTTCGATGAGGTTGTCCACATTGCTCGTCAGATAGAGATGGGCCGTATCCTGTGACGGATTAAGAGGGAGGCCAAGAGGCCTCGGGGATAAGGTGAATTCAGCGGTGTTCCTTCGGGGGATAAGTTCTACCACGACAGGGTTCGTCCTTACATGCATGCTCAGATGACTCGCCCAGTTCGCCATGGTGCATCATCTAGCCATGGTTCATATAGTTATCAGCAGGGTCACTCATCTCTCAGTGCCCTTCCAGCTTAGAGTTCGTCTTGTGCTCCATCGGGTCAGAGCTCCTCTATGCCAGGTTCTTATACCAGTTATCCCAATGCTCGGGACCCCCTCCAATACCCACCACTAGGATCGGGGAGCTGCTATGAGTGTGGAAATTTTGGCCACATCAGGAGATATTGTCCCTGCCTTACAGGAGGTCCGGCTCAGCAGAGGAGTCAAACTACGACTTCAGCACCAGTTACTTCACCACCCGCTCAGCCAGCTCGGGGTGGGCCCCGGTTAGCTAGAGGTCGCCCTAGAGGGGGAGGCCGATCAGGTGGCAGTCAGGCCCAATTCTGTGCTCTTCCCGCCAGACTAGATGCCATTTCTTTGAATGCTGTGATCATAGGTATTGTCTCAGTTTGCCACAGAGATGCCTCTGTATTATTTGATCCTAGTTCCACTTATTCATATGTGTCATCGTATTTTGCCCATTATCTGGATATGACCCGCGAGTCTCTAGTTTTATTTATTCTTGTATCTATACCGATAAGAGATACTATTGTTATGGACCGGGTATACCGGTCGTGTGTAGTGACTATTGGGGGATTGGAGACCCGAGTTTACCTCTTGTTACTTAGTATAGTTGATTTCGATGTGATCTTGGGTATGGACTGGTTGTCCCCATATTATGTTGTTCTGGATTGCCACGCTAAGACCGTGACATTGGCGATGCCGGGGTTGCCACAGATTGAGTGGCGAGGTTCTCTAGACTATGTTCCCAGTAGAGTGATTTCATACTTGAAGTCTCAGCGAATTGTTGAGAAGGGTTGTCTATCATATTTGGCCTTTGTGAGGGATGTTAGTGCAGAGACCCCTACTATTGATTCTGTTCCGGTGGTATGAGATTTCCCATATGTATTTCCTGCAGACCTGCCGGGTATGCCATCTGACAGGGATATTGACTTTGGCATTGACTTGGTGCCTAGCACTCAGCCCATTTCTATTCCTCCGTACCGTATGACACCAGTTGAGTTGAAGGAGCAGCTTTAGAAACTCCTTGATAAGGGGTTTATTAGGCCTAGTGTGTCACCTTGGGGTGCACCTGTTCTGTTTGTGAAGAAGAAGGATCATGTGCATTGATTATAGGTAGTTG
The DNA here is from genome assembly GCA_000715115.1 of Nicotiana otophora. Lineage (NCBI taxonomy): Eukaryota > Viridiplantae > Streptophyta > Magnoliopsida > Solanales > Solanaceae > Nicotiana > Nicotiana otophora. Next base: position 191,823 of record AWOL01S0009727.1, on the reverse strand, counting down.
AACAAAGTCACAATCAAGAACAAGTATCCCTTTCCGTGTATTGATGATCTGTTTGACCAACTACAGGGGGAGAGGGTGTTCTCCAAGATTGATTTGAGGTCTGGGTATCACCAGTTGAAGATTCGGGACTCAGATATTCTTAAGACAGCTTCAGGACCCGTTATAGTCATTATGAGTTCTTTGTGATGTCCTTTGGGTTGACCAACGCCCCAGCATCATTCATGCATCTGATGAACATTGTATTTCAGCTTTATCTCGACTCGTTTGTTATTGTGTTCATTGATGATATCCTGGTGTACTCTCGTAGTCAGGAGGAGCACGCCCAATATTTGAGGGCTGTGTTGCAGCTGTTGGGGGAGGAGAATCTTTATGCCAAGTTCTCCAAGTGTGAGTTTTGGCTCAGCTCGGTGGCATTCTTGGGGCACGTGGTGTCCAATGAGGGTATATAGATGGATCCGAAGAAGATAGAGGCGGTTCAAAGTTGGCCCAGACCGTCCTCAGCTACGGAGATTAGGAGCTTTCCTGGACAGTTATTATCGTCGCGTCGTGGAGGGTTTCTCATCTATTGCTTCGCCCTTAACCAAATTGACCCAAAAGGGTTCTCCTTTCTGGTGGTCAGATGAGTGTGAGGAGAGCTTTCAGAAGCTCAAGACTGCCTTGATCACAACTCCAGTTCTAGTTTTGCCATCAGTTTCGGGCTCTTATACAGTGTATTGTGATGCTTCTCGGATCGACATTGGGTGTGTGTTGATGTAGGATGGTAGAGTGATTGCTAATGCTTCGCACCAGTTGAAGCCTCATGAGAAGAACTACCCTTTTCATAATTTGGAACTAGCTACCATCATTCATGCATTGAAGATTTGGAGGCATTTCCTCTACGGTGTGTCTAGTGAGGTGTTTACGGATCATCGGAGCCTTTAGCACTTGTTCAAACAGAAGAATCTCAATCTGAGGTAGCAGAGATGGTTGGAGCTGTTAAAGGACTATGACATCACTATTTTGTATCCTCCAGGGAAGGCCAATGTGGTGGTCGATGCCTTGAGTAGGAAGGCAGTGAGTATGGGTAGTTTGATTTTCTTTCCGTTGGAGAGAGACCTCTTGCAGTTGATGTTCAGGCTTTGGCCAACCAGTTCGTGAGATTGGAGATTTCAGAGCCTAGTCAAGTTCTCACTTGTGTGGTTTCTCGATCTTCCTTATTTGATCACATCAGAGAGCGCCAGTATGATGATCCTCATTTGCTTGTCCTCAAGGACAAGGTTTAGCATGGTGATGCCTGAGATGTGACTATTGGGGATGATGGGGTATTGAGGATGCAGAGTCGAATTTGTGTGCCCAATGTGGATGGGCTACGTGAGTTGATTCTTGAGGAGGGTCATGATTCGCGGTATTCCATTCATTCGGGTGCCATGAAAATGTATCAGGACTTGAGGCAGCACTATTGGTGGAGGAGGATGAAGAAGAAGATAGTGGGGTTTGTAGCTCGATGCCTTAACTGTCAAGAGGTAAAATATGAGCATCAGAGACCGGGTGGCTTGCTTCAGAGGATAGAGATTCCAGAGTGGAAGTGATAGCGAATCACCATGGATTTCGTAGTTGGTCTCCCACGGACTTCGAGGAAGTTTGATGCTATTTGGGTGGTTATGGATTGGCTGACCAAGTCCACGCACTTCATTCCAGTGGGCACCACTTATTCTTCAGAGCGACTGACTGAGATTTACATCCGAGAGATTGTCCGCCTTCACGGTGTGCCGATTTTTCAGATAGAGGCACGTAGTTTACATTGCAGTTTTTGAGAGTTGTGCAGCGAGAGTTGGGCATGCATGTGGAGTTGAGTATAATATTTCACCCTCAGACGGACGGGCACTCTGAGCGCACTATTCAGATATTGGAGGATATGCTACGTGCATGTGTCATTGATTTTGGGGGTTCATGGGATCAGTTTCTGCCACTCGCAGAGTTTGCTTACAACAATAGTTATCAATCGATCATCCAGATAGCCCCGTATGAGGCTTTGTATGGGAGGCGGTGTAGATCTACGGTGGGTTGGTTTGAGCCTGTGCGGCTAGGCTTTTCGGTACAGACTTGGTTCAGGATGCATTGAACAAGGTTAAATTGATACAGGACCGACTTCTCACGGTGCAATCTAGACAGAAGAGCTACGCCGATAGGAAGTCCGTGATGTATCTTACATGGTTGGGGAGAAGGTTCTGCTGAAGGTTTTCACCCATAAAGGGTGTTATGCGGTTCGGGAATAAGGGCAAGTTGATCCCTCAGTTCATTAGGCAGTTTGAGGTACTTCAGAGGATTGGAGAGTTGGCCTACAAGCTTGCCTTGCCACCTAGCTTGTCGAGTGTGCATCCAGTATTTCATGTTTCTATGCTCCGAAAGTATGTTGGCGACCTGTCTCATATTTTGGATTTAAGCACGGTTCAGTTGGATGGTGATTTGACTTACGATGTGGAGCCGGTGGCTATTCTAGGTTGATAGGTTTGAAAGGTGAGGTCAAAGGATATAGCTTCAGTGAAGGTGCGGTGGAGAGGTCGGCCCGTTGAGGAGGCTACTTGGGAGACTGATCGGGAGATGCAGAGCAAATATCCACACCTATTTGAGACTCCATGTATGTTTCTAGACCCGTTTGAGGGCGAACATTTGTTTAAGAGGGGGAGGATGTAATGACCCGACCGGCTGTTTCGAGAGTTATAGCCCCGTTCCCCTTTTTCTGCTCATTTTTGTACTTCACCATTGCTTTATGACTTATCGGGTTAGTTGGCTTGGGGCCGGAGAGAATTTAGAGTGAATTGAGACACTTAGTCCCTTAATTGAAAGCTTAAGTTGGAAAAGTCGACCGGATGTCGACTTAAGTGTAAATGACCTCGGATTGGAATTCTGATAGTTCCGTTAGTTCCGTTGGTTGATTCTGGACTTAGGAGCGTGTACGGATTGTGATTTGGAGGTCGGGAGTAGAATTAGGCTTGAAATGGCGAAAGTTGGAATTTTGAAAAGTTTGACCGGGAGTGGACTTTTTATATTGGGGTTGGATTGGATTTTCGGAAGTTGTAGTAGGTTCGTGGTGTCATTTATGACTTGTGTGCAAAATTTGAGGTCAATCGGACATGAATCGATAGGTTTCGACGTCATTTTTAGAATTTGGAAATTTCAAAGTTCATTAGGCTTGAATCTGTGCGAAATTCGTGTTTTTGCCGTTATTTGAGGTCATTTGAGGGTTTGACTGAGTTCGTATTGGGTTATAAGACTTGTTGGTATGTTTGGTTGAGGTCCCGGGGGCCTCGGGTTGAATTCAGGTGGTTAACGGACTTGGAAGTAAGTTGAGAAAGCAGCTGAAGTTTTGCTGCTGCTGGTGTAATCGCACCTGCGGAATGGGAACCGCAGGTTCGAGCCCGCAAAAGCGGGAAGGAACCCCTAGAAGCGAAAAGGAGGAGGAGGCTTGGCAGTGGCCCCAGGAGCGAGGTCCTTTCCGCACATGCGAGGCCGCAGATGCGGACCTGTTGCACAAGAGCGCTTCCATAGAAGCGGAAAAGAGTGCGCAGGTGCGGTAGCTGGAGAAGTTAGTGATTTCCGCAGAAGCGGACTTCCTACCGCAAAAGCGGGACCGCAGAAGCGGGATTTGGGCTGCAGGTGCGGAAGACCTAGGGCAGAACATATAAATACGAGGTTTCGAGATTTTTCACCATTTCTAACATTTTGAACTCGGATTTTAGTGATTTTGAGAGGGTTTTCAAGGAGCATTCTTGAGGTAAGATCCTTGTGTCCATTTTTCTTCAATGATTACATTTCCCCACTGATTGTACACCTAGTTGGTATGTTTTGAGGTGAAATTTGGGGGTTTGAGGCTAGGGATTTGGAGAGTTAATTTTGGGGAATTGAATGGCCATTTGATGTAGGATTTTGATAAATTTAGTATGGTTAGACTCGTGAGTGAATAGGCTTTTTGGTTTTGTGACTTTTGTTGGATTACGAGACATGGGCCCGAGGTCCGGGTTTGAGCCAATTTCAGATTTTGGCTTATAATTCATATGTTTCTTATGGAATTAATTCCTTTAGCCATATTGATTGTATTGTATTGCTTGTGGCTAGATTCGGGACGTTTGGAGGCCGATTCGTGAGGCAATGGAATTGTGGAGTAGAGTTTTGTCTCGGATTGAGTTAAGTAACAGTTTTAAATATGGTCCTGAGGGTATGAAACCCCGAATTTTGTTGTTATATGATTGTTTGGTGGTGACGCTCATGCTGGGTGACGGGCGTATGGGCGTGCACCGTAGGAATTGTGACTTGGTCTATTCCGTGGAACTGTGAAGTTGAATAATTTGTTGTTAACTATATGCTCTCCCTGTGTTATAGAAATTTGATTACAAATCATGTTAGGAGTCATGCTTAGGCTATGTAACTGCACTGTTGGGACCCGCAAAGGTCGTATACTCGTTGAATTAATTGCTAATTGTTGTTTTGTACTCAGTCACCGTTTACTTGTGTATCATATCTCAGCCTCTTCTTGTTTCTTGCTAATACATTATATTATCTTTGTTTAGGCTGATGTTTATGATTTCTGAGAGCCCGAGAGACTGGAGAGGTTGGTGACTGAGTTAGGGCCTGAGTGCCAAGATGTGAGCTATATGTAGGTATATGGATCGGGTTGCACGCCGCAACGAGCCTTAGGGCTGTATATATGGATCGGGTTGCATTCCGCAACGAGCCTTAGGGCTGTATATATGGATCGGGTTGCATGCCACAACGAGCCTCAGGTCTGTATGTATATATGGATCGGGTTGCACGCCGCAACGAGCCTTATCGCTATTTATATGGATCGGGCTGTACGCCGCAGCGATATAGCGCTTGGGATGAAGGAGCCCTTCCTGAGTCTGCACACCCCCAGTGAGCGCAGGTACCTATTGAGTGTGAGTGTTGAGGGCTGAGAGCTGAGTGATGAGCTATTGAGATAGATTGAGTGACTGTTGCCCTGAGAGGCGGTATTTTCTTCTATTGTTGTTGCACATAGTTGTTATATGTCATTGTTTTGAAGCTTCTGAGGGATTTTGTATTAGGATTTTTCTCGAACTTGGAATTTATAAATTGATTGACTTAAACTGCTGAATTTGAAAGTAGGTCTACTTTCTTGTTGAGATTTCTGATAATGAACTATAACTGCATAGCTCGTCACTATCTTTCAGTTCCTTATTTATTATTGTTACTTACTGAGTTGGTTGTACTCACGCTACACCCTGTACTTCGTGTGCCAATCCAGGTGTTCCCGATCATAGCGGGTGTTAATATTTGAGCAGCTGATCCCGGAGACTATCGAGGTAGTTGCATGGAGTTCGTAGGCCTTGGCTCTCCTTCATTATCTTTATCGCATTTCAATTCTTATTCCTTAGATATTTTATTAGACTATTCCTGGTATAGATGCTTATGTACTCGATGCTCCCCGGTTTTGGGATAGAGTGTATTGTGTAGCGGGTTTATTTCTGTTCCTAAAAGGCTTTCTTAAATGTTAATTGCTTCCGTCTAAAATTTTAAAGCTTTTACTGTGTTAAGATAGTTGAGTAGTGGCTTGCCTAGTACCACGATAGGCACGATCATGACGGTTGGTTTTTGGGTCGTGACAACCCCGCTGCAATGCGTGACCCATCCAAACACCGGTCCATATGAAATACCTTAAGCCACAATGCTCAAAATCAACAACCACACGCGATTATACATCAAGGACATGAAGTGCATGACCATAACCATGGAGAAGCGAATAACACAATATACCACAGTCCGAAAAAACCATAACTGGGGCGCAATTAACCATTTAACACCCCAATAACCATCTCGCTCGAATTCTGCCGCAAGGCTCAAAAAGAAACTCATCTAGTGTGCAAATAACCAACATATCAAGACCCATTGTAGCATAGAAGAGTAACACACTAAACATATCGGAAAACAAACATGCTAAACTCCAACTGAATGACACACCCCTCAATAATAACAGTGCTGAGTCAACAAATCCGACCCGATGTAGAATACACATCCTCATTGGCCCTACCAATGGGCTCCCAAATCAACTTCATTATCCACAATTAAATAAATAACCCCCCAAAAGTCCATAATAACCTAACCATAACACATACTATTAGTTGTCTAACTTTGGCTATACCTTCACAGTCTACAACCAAGGAATAATCTGCCTCCGAGAACTCCTCGTCTACAAATCCCTAGAATACCCAAATCACCATACCCCAAAACTGAACCGCAAACTTGTATATGAAAACCTCAATCCCAAACGACGCACCACATCTATCATATTATCAAATAAAATACGAGAATCCCATTATCAACTCTGAGTAATAAGAAGAATACATACTCAATCAGCCCAAAATCTTCCACTTGATCTCATCCAGAAGAAAAGCACAACGCACAACAAACTCCCTATGCCTGTAGAATATATCTGTAAGGCCCCGTAAAATTTTGCCAAGGAATTTAAGGTTTTGTGGTACCGAGGTAGGCTCACGTGTTTGAGGATTGTAGAAATTCTTGACCTTTTGGGTTGAGAAATGCAATGAGGAGTTGATGGAAATTTTTGGCTGAAGAAGGCGATTCTGCGGTCAGTTTCGCGACCGCAGAACTATTTCACGGGCCGCATAATCATCACAGAGTTGAGCAGAGAATTTGTTGAATTTTGAAGGTTGTTCTGCGGTCCATTATGCAATCACATAGTTGTTTCGTGGTCCGCACATCCGTCGCAGACTTGGCATGAAGCATTTTGGAGAGTGATTATGCGGTCCATGCGACCGCATATCTGCTGCAAACCTATCCAGACCAGCCCGGATTTGGAAGACCATTTTGCGGTCCATTTTGCGGACCACAGATGTGATCTGCGGTGCATTCTGCGACTACAGAATTGAGATCAGAGGGTCCATTTTCTGATTTTATAACCGACCCCAATTTGATTAAAAGCCCTTGAAGCTCATTTTGGAGCAAAATTGTGATATTTTTAGAGAGAAGTGAGAGTGTTCTAGAGAGAGGGGAGGAAACCCTAGGCTATTTGTTCACCAATCCTTGCTCAAGACTTGGAGAATTCACAAGGAAAACTCACAAGGTCTTCATCTAAGAGGTAAGGTTCTAACCTTAGTCTTCAATTTCGAGTTTGGGCAGAAGATGAGAGATTGGGAGTATGATTCTTGGGTATGAGAGTTGTTATTTATGCATGCATGTAAATATAAGGATGGTGGGAAGGTAATTGAGCTAATATGAGTAAACTCTTGGTATTGAATGGGTTATGGAGTGAAGGAAATCTTGTAGAAGAACCTTGTGGTCCAATTTGCACACCTAGTGTTTGATAAAATTCCCAAATGAGCTGAAATCATGAATATCTTTCTAATTTGTGTTCAATTCTGTTATGTCTCAAAATAGATTGGGATTTCTAGGATTTCTGGAATACTGTAGTAACTTAAGGAAAGCTCAAGAAAGGTATGTTGGCTAAACTACTCTCTTAGAATTGAATTCCATGATGTTTCCGTAAGTTTCAAGTATGGTTGGTTCAGGTTCCTTATTCCCATGTTCTGAGTTGTTCCCAATAAATTTGATTGTCTCGAGTAAGCAAATTGTCAAGAATTATGTATTCAAAATGTGTTCCGAATGTTCCTATCATATTATGTTATCCTTCGGGAATGTGTTCAAGAATGATATGTGTATTAAAATGTTATGGCTTTGAGTCGTGTTTCAAATGAAAGTCCATTATGCTTAACTTGGAAAGAATACTCCATGTGTCTAAAACTCCTATTGCTCATATGTGTACTTAAGGCCTTGATTTCAAATGCTCATATTGTTGATAATCCATAAAGAAGCTTGAAAGTGAAAGAAGTGAGTTGGAGATATAAAGTGTGGCCACCGTGCCAAGAACGAAAGTTATATTTGTGGCCAATGGTGCCAATGAAAAGAAATTATGCGAGAAAGGTTAAGAAATGAGCCTTGATTCAACTGTTCCAAATTGACTTCGAAAATAGATTTGCCTAAAAGCTTATCTACTCAAGTCGTGCCTAAATGTGGTTGCTTCAACTAATGTTATGCTTTGTAAGTATTTCCAACGTGTTTTGAGCTCATATATATTCATGAGTTATTATTGTGTATTTCCCTTTTGGGGAAAAGTATTTCAAGAATAAATGATGTGTTACTCGTTTATGATTTTAACTTGTGCTTCGATTGCCAATCATTTTACTCCATTTATTGGAAAGAAATCCATTGTGTTTAGAGTCTTCATTACTAATGAACCTAAAGTTGTGATTTTCGGAATATTCTATTTGTTGATATTTATGATGATGATCCATGAAAGGAAAGAAATTAAAATGTGGAATATGAAATACGGCCATTGTGCCATGAATGAAGAATCATATGTATGGCCAAGAGAGCCAATGAAATAATGATGTTGTAAGTGGTTGAAAGTGCCAATGAGGCTATAAATAGAGTGAAAGGTTATGAGGTAAATGAAATTGTATTTCTGTTTCCCTTGTATGAAAATCAAATATATTTTTTTTCCGGGAGTATTGTTAGTCACTGAGGAAGGGTAGGTTGACATAACCTAACCCCAGAATACACCTCCACCTGCATACATTGGGGTGAGGCGGCAGAGCCACTTTGTGTAGAGATTGTGATTGTGAATACACCTCCACCCGCATATATTGGGGTGAGGCGGCAGGGCCATTTGTGTATGGATTGTGATTGTGAATACACCTCCACCCGCACACATTGGGGTGAGGTGGCAGGGCCGCTTTGTGTAGAGAATGTGGTATTGAAATTATATCTCCACCCGCACACATTAGGGTGAGGCGGCAGGGCCGCTTTGTATAGAGAATATGGTATTGAAATTACACCTCCACCCGCACACATTGGAGTAAAGCGGCGGGGCCACTTTGTGTAGAGGTTGTTACAAGGGATCTCCCAACCAAAAATAATATTATTATCGTATTTTGAAAATTATTATGTTTTAACTTGGCATTTGGATCTCATTGGTTGTTGTTGCTATTTCCATGGTTCTCCCTTTTTATGTTGGTATTCTATTTTGAAATAGGACAGTTATATTTACATACTAGTACTATTCCATATGTACTAATGTCCCTTTTGCCGGGGGCGCTGTATCTTCAATGGATGCAAGTGGCTCGACAACGGACAACTTTGGATCTCGTTAGCAGTTACTCCCTATTCAGCAGGTTTTGGTGGGCCCTACTCTGTTCCGGGCTTTATGTCATCTGACGTTGTACTTTACGTTTTGAGGTATAGCCGGGGCCTTATCGTGGGCACTTCCATTATACTCTTCGGTTCTACGTAGAGGCTCCGTAGATAGGTTGTGGGTGATATTTGAAGTTGGGAATTAAACTAGTAAGTTTTTCTATTGGGTAAATATGTTTCTCATCATATCTATAAACTTGGAATATTTTTGGAAATCATAAATAAATATCCTTTAGTAATGGAAAAAGAATGTGGAACACTTGACTCTTCTCATGTCTATCACTTGTACTGGTTCTTATATTGTTAATGGGCAAGGTTGGGGTAGAAGGCATCTAACATGCTTTCTTAACTGGGGTATCTCGGTTGAGCACCAGTTGCGCCCCTCCCTCCCCCGAGGTCGGGGCGTGTCCATCCCAAGCCATGGTAGAAATCATCGAGAACTCTACGAAGCCCATTTGCACATAACCAAGCCATCAAAACTGAATCCCTCTAAATCAACCAAGTCATGCAGGTCGCCAAACCTAGGAGAATTTCCACCTCACACCTACACAACCTCGCCAAATCAGAGAACCAAAAGAACCGATCATATCTATTACCATGCTGATCCAACCTACTACCAAGCTGTCCTATTTCTTTGAGTTCCCTCCGAATTGCCTTCAAGTTAACACTTCTCCTTGCCAATACACTACGACCCTTAACCCTATGCTCACCACAAGAAATCCTAGCATGAAACCACACTGTCCTAGGCCTATAAGCCAATGTATTCCCTCTTAAGTACCCAAAAATGCCACATCTGAGATACCCATTCTTAAGAGACCTTGTGTGAATCTAAAGATATTTCCTTAACCTCGCTGATACTGAAATATAGAATCCACAATGATACAGAAATACGCCAAGTCTCGACACCATCCATTGCGAATAATAGATCATAGCCTTTTACAATTCCTGAAATTCCTCAAATACCACATATGAATCTTGAATCCATTAGAACCTCCTCGAGGGTTATCCACCCTATCCAAATTAAATGCATCGCCCAAATGAGCTGAAAGACATGTGCTCCATTAGAACACCAACACCCAAGGAAGTAATCCACCCCTCTAAGAAATCGAGTGAATCCCTTTTATTAGTACATTACATTCAACACTAGCAACAAACCTAAACCATTCCAAGACCTCCGTATATCCATAAGGTGTAATGCATCATGCATCCAGAAATTTGCTTGCTTAAGTCATCCTCAAAACCAACCTCTACAAGTCATAACCGATCCACAAGTATGCCTGCGACCGAAACCAATACAACACAAAACTATACCATCAAATTGTCAATAACAGACTCCCCCGCTTGGCTAATATCCATAGAATAAATCATCCAATAACTCACAATACCCATACTCTATTACCACTATACCCGACACACTGAGATTCAACTAAATCCTTCATGAGCCCATGCAACACAAACCATAAAATGCCTCAAATCATCAGCTAAGCTCGCATTCATCCTCGTGACGGTCAAGTCAACTTTCTCAACCAACCCAAACTCAAATTGCAAAATATATAACTCACTGGTAGAAAGAAACTCTCCACACAACATCATAAGGTTCATACTTCCGCAGACCACCCTGCAGGAGATAACCCACTCGCTTAGCCTTAAATTGGCATTTCACTATGCCCTACCATGGCCACGACCATCATGCAATCACATAATCTTCCCAAGTCTAAATTCGTCAACAAGACATAAGAATCCGCTTCATCCCACAACTTGACAACATGAAAGATCCCTCGACACGATCATAACTCCAGACTGTACAACACGTCAAAATAGAAATCAAGCATCCAATAGTCCTTTTTACATCCCAAGAAACCCTTCTCGTCATATCAAAGTCATCTGAACACATCCCGCTGTCACCTCATATTTTGCATATAGCTATCCAACCACTCATCGAGCCATAAATCCCGCTCCTAGGGTTACTACTGGACATATAAGTCCAAAAGCATATTCTTAAAAAATTAAAACTACCTAGCCCAAGCTGCGGCCCAAACCCGGTCTCAAGTCCTCATGACTAACCCATCACCAAAACACAAAAACCACATCTCGCACCTCATCCATGGAATCATCAGCCATCAATGCACAACTAATTCCAAGCACTCACATAGCATATGAGTGAGTGGAAGGAATTCAAAGAGATACTCTTCAAACTGAATTAAAGTCCCACGATAAGGAAAGAATGATGGGAAGTTTATCCTAGATACCCTATAGCCCCTTGAAGATAAGTATGGATGTAATCATACCGATCCGCAAGACTCTACTAGATACTTGCTCATGACTCGTATAACCTATGAACCTTGAGCTTTGATACCAACTTGTCACGACCCAAAATCCAGCTAGTCGTGATAGCACCTAACCCAACCCGCTACCAATGACAAGAGATAGCTATGACCAGAACGCAGGTACATCTTCAATGCCAGCTCTCGCCATATGCGACATCATCAGCTCTAAGGTCTGCTCGCAAGGTACAGAAGTGCAGTATGAGTACAACCGACCCCATGTACTCAATAAGTAACATACCTAACCTTAGGTTGAAAGTAGTGACGAGCTCGGGAAAAGGGTCAGATTCCAACATCAATAGACAATAACTGTTCATAATAGTATAATGAAGACAATAAAGGTATATGACTCAGGAGATGCAATGCCAACTCATTCACAGATACGGAAAACATGCTTTTCAAATATAATAGTCCCAGACTAAATCTTAGCAATGAAATCAATTAAACATGAGTTTATCAAGGAGCTGTGTCTTTCCCAACTTACAACATCAGATAAGACCTTTCAGTTACCAGTTAGTACGAGGAAGATACATCTCTATGCCTACATGTCAGATATACATATCAAGTAATCAGGTGTCATGTCACTGTCTAGCATACAAAGTATATCTCTATGCCTACATGTCAAATATACATGTCAAATACTCAGTTTCACAGTGGAATCATTAAGTACACACACAATCTTAGGACACTCAAGGTACCTAGCTCAGATGCCCCAATAATATCACCGTGGATCCATCAAAATAACCACACTTAGCACTTTATGGGTGCTTGGCATAATTTCCCATCATCTAAGCACATATATGAAATATTGTGCCTGCTCCCACTGCTGGCATGTCAGACTCCGGAGGGACGGATCCTACCCAAGCGCTAATCATAATCACTTAGCCCAAATGGTGAGGCCTGGTGCCTGCGTAACCTCAAATCAATAAAACTTATCCCAATGTGGGGCCTAGCATATGCGTCACCTCAATATCAATATTACTGTTGCAGCGTGCAACCCGATTAAATATCAATATCGGCTTTATGGCCACATCAGTCATCAATTCTCTCAAGTCTCAATATGCAGATATCTCATTGAAACACATTCCAATTATATAACCCGGGATAACACAATATGTCTCAAATATAGTTCAAACTCGTGTCACGTACATGGACACTAATAACATGTGAGATAGCATATCTAAAATGCACATAGACCGAGATATAACATGCGGATGTAACTATCATGACTGTACAATATGACTACGGCTAAGGCAAATAGCTCAACATGACGAAAATAGCCCTATCATGTCTCAAACAATTGAACAGGTAGCCTAGGCATGATATCAAACATGAATAATATCCCATGTAGTCACATAAATGGAGAAAACAGGATACCAAAGAAGCATGATAGAAAAACAAGGCATGTAATAGTCTAGGAACTACCCGCATCATGAATACCTCGGTGCATACACCTGCGCCTATCACCTAGCACGTGCATCACCCCAATTCATCTCATATAACATAGTTCCAAGGGTTAAATACCCTCAAATTCAAGTTTAGATATGTTACTTAACTCGGACAAGCCAAATCCAATACCGAGTAAGCCAAACAATACACTAGCAACACCATCCCATGCGTATCAACCTCCGCATGGCTCGAAACTAGCCAAAATCAACTCAACAACATCAAAAATGCCTAAGGAAACAATCCCAAATGATAAAGGTCAAATCTTTACACATTTACTGAAAGTCTACCAAAAGGTCAAACTCGAGCCCGCACCTCAAAACCCGACAAAACTCACAAAATCACACAACTCATTTAATTACGAGTCCAATCATACTAACTTCATTCAAATCCAACTCTGTATCGATGTTCAAAACTCAAAAATTCACTTTAGGGAAGTTTAGACAAAACCCCCAATGTCTCTTTAAAATTCACAATTCAAATGCCAAAATCGAAGATAGATTCATGAAATATAATCAAAACAGAGTCAAGAATACTTCCCCAATCCACGTGGTGAAAACCCTTCCCAAAATAACCCAACACCGAGCTCCAAGTCTCAAATGTGAATAAAAATGACCCAACCCTCGATATATAGCTTATGCCCAGGCATTTCCACTTTTACGGAATGAAGGCCGCTTCTACAACACCGCATCTGCAGTTATTCCATCGTAGATGCGAGACCAACTCAAATCCAGCCTTTCCGCTCCTGTGCTCCAAAATGCGCATCTGCAACCTCACAGATGCGCTCCAGTTCCACATCTGCACTTATCGCACCTATGCACACCTTCCGCGCCTGCGGACATACATGACCTCGCCCAAAATACGCTTCTGCACCACTAGTGCCGCTTCTGAGGCTCAATAGGTGCGCACAAAATCCCGCATTTGTGAAAATAGCCCAACTCCAGCCTTCTCACAGGTGCATTAATAAAATCCGCTTCTGCGACCATCACACCTGCACAATTCCAACCGCAGGTGTGCAACACTAGAACCAGCTAAGACCATCAACCACACACGAATGAGAAATGGTTCGAAACAAGTCCGCTACTCCCCCGAGCCATCGCGGCCCTATCCAAACATACCAACAAGTTCCAAAACATAACATGGGCCTACTCGAGGCCTCAAATCACACATAACAAAATCAAAACTATGAATCGCACCTTAAATCAAACTCAATGAACTTTTAAACTTTCAACTTCCAAAACTCATGCCGAACCATTTCAAGTCAACTCGGAATGTCCTCAGATTTTGCACATAAGTCCTAAATGACATAACGAACTATTCCAATTCCCGGAACTACAAACCGAACCCGATATCATCAAGGTCAACTCCTGGTCAGGCTTATGAATATTTCAAACCTTCAAATTGCCAAATTTTGCCAAATAGTGTCGAAACCTTCTAAAAACATCCAAATGCAAATACATTCATACGCCCAAGTCCAAAATCACCATCCGGACCTAACGGAACCATCAAAACTCCGATCTGAAATCAAATACTCAAAAGTCAAACTTGGTAGATTCTTCCAACTTAAAGCTTCCTAGCTGAGAATCATTCTTCCGAATTAATCCCGAATCACCTGAAAACCAAAATTGACGATTCACACAAGTCATAATACATCATATTTAGCTACTCAATACTCCAAACAGTTGAACATAATGCAAATGCTCAAAATGACCTGCTGGGCCATTACATTCTCCCCTACTTAAACATATGTTTGTCCTCAAATGTGCTAAGAGTTATTCCAAAGCCATCCAATCACTGTGAAAACTCATCCAGCACATTCTCGTGGGTGATCCCATGTCACCCCAATCCATATAAGTCTGACAACACGACCTAACTGAAGATACTTCCTTCAACCTTAGCCTATATACCTTTTCAATCAAATCTCCCAGACCCGGAATCCATTACAAGACCCGATTCTCACGTCTACACACTGTATAAGTCAGAACAAGATGTACTGAGCCATAGCCATAACCCGAAATGTAAACACAAGATATACCACATGACTCAGATACTCACAACAGTAATTTCCGGCAACAATAACTACTAAAAAACAAATCCGGTACCGATAACAAACCTCATATCAACTAAACCCTTGTCCTAAACCTTCGTACACGTGGAATGGTGAATGAAAAATACATAACATCATAACCACTCATCAGATCAACAAGTCATGGAGCTCTCTCTCGTCCGACACGAACCATAGCCAAATTCTAGTTGATCAATGACATAATCCTTCCAAATATACCGTAATCAAATCTGATAGTACCCATTCTAGGTCCAATGACCTCATCTCATCAAACATAGCTATTCTACTGACATTACACACCAATACAACCTAAAGCCAAAAACCATGCAATTTGCGCACCAATAAGCAACAATTCGAGTATACTCAAACATGGAAAATGACTCAAATGAGAGAACCGCCCCGCAAGCTCAACAAGTACCACCACAAACGCAATGCTATGAACCCATCATACATAGTAGAACCAAGACACACGAATCTATAACAAAGGATCATATCCCAACATAACCTCGCTGCAATGCGTCACCCATCCAAACACCGGTCCATATGAAATACCTCAAGCCACAATGCTCAAAATCAACAACTACACGCGATTATACATCAAGGACACGAACTGCATGACCATAACCATGGAGAAGTGAATAACACAATATACCACAACCCAAAAAGACAATAATTAAGGCGCAATCAACCATTCAACATCCCAATAACCATCTCACTCAAATTTTGCTGCAAGGCCCAAATAGAAACACATCTAGTGTGAAAATAACCAACATATCAAGACCCATTGTAGCATAGAAGAGTAAAACATCGAACATATCGGAAAACGAACATGCTAAACTCCAACTGAATGACACACCCTTCAACAATAAAGTGTTGAGTCAACAAATCCGACCCGGTGTAGAATACACATCCTCATTGGCCCTACCAATGGGCTCCCAAATTAACTTCGATCATCCATAATTAGATAAATAACCCCCCAAAATTCCATAATAACCTAACCATAACACATACTCTTAGCTGTATAACTTTGGTTATACCTTCACAGTCCGCAATCAAGGAACAATCTGCCTCTCAGAACTCCTCGTCTCTAAATCCCTAGAATACTAGAATCACCATACCCAAAACTGAATCGCAAACTTATACATGCAAACCTCAATCCCAAATGATGCAACACATCTATTACGAGAATCCCATTATCAACTCTGAGTAACAAGCAGAATACACACTTAATCAGCCCAAAATCTTCCACTTGATCTCATCTAGGAGAAAAGCACAACGCACAACAAATTCTATATGCCTGTAGAATATATCATCCCAAGCCCTGGTAGAAATCATTGAGAACTCTATTAAGCCCATTTACACATAACCAAGCCATCAAAACTGAATCCCTCTAAATCAACCAAGTCATGCAGGTTGCCAAGCCTAGGAGAACTGCCACCTCACACCTACAAAGCCTCGCCACATTAGAGAACCAAAAGAACCGATCATATCTATTACCATGCAGATCAAACCTACTACCAAGCTATCCTATTTCTATGAGTTCCCTCTGAATTGCCTTCAAGTTAACACTTCTCCTTGCCATTACACTATGGCCCTTAACCTTATGCTCACCACAAGAAATCCTAGCATGAAACCACGCCGTTCTAAGGCCCTTGAGCCATTGTATTCCCTCTTAAGCACCCAAAAATGCCACATCCGAGATACCCATTCTGAAGAGACCTTGTGTGAATCTAAAGATGTTTCCTAAACTTCTCTCATACTAAAATATAGAATCCACAATGATATTGAAATACCGCAAGTCTCGACACCATCCATTTCAAATATCAGATCATAGCCTTTTACAATTTTTGAAATTCCTCAAATGCCACATATGAATCTTGAATCCATTAGAACCTCCTCGAGAGTCCTCCACCCTATCCAAATCCAATGCATCGTCCAAATGAGCCGAAAGCCCTGTGCTCCATTAGCACACCAACACCCAAAAAAGTAATCCACCCATCTAAGCAATCGAGTGAATCCCTTTTATTAGTACCTTACATCCATCACAAATAACAAACTTAGCCATTCTTAAACCTCCGTATATCTATAAGGTGTATTGCATCATGAATCCAAAAATTTCCTTGCTTAAGTCATCCTCAAAACCAACCTCTGCAAGTCATAACCGATCCACAAGTATGCCTCCGACCGAAACCAATACAACACATAACCATACAATCAAATCGTCAATAACAGACTCCCCCACTTGGCTCAAATCCATAGAATAAACCATCCGATAACTCACAATACCCATACTCTATTACCACTATACCCGCCACGCTGAGGTTCAACTAAATCCTTCATGAGCCCATACAACACAAACCATAAAATGCCTCAAATCATTAGCTAAGCTCGCATTCATCCTCGTGACGGTCAAGTCAACTTTCTCAACCAACCCAAACTCAAATTGCAAAATATATAACTCACTGGTAGAAAGAAACTCTCCACACAACATCATAAGGTTCATACTTCCGCAGACCACCCTGCAGGAGATAACCCACCCGCTTAGCCTTAAATTGGCATTTCACTATGCCCTACCATGGCCACGACCATCATGCAATCACATAATCTTCCCGAGTCTAAATTCGTCAACAAGACATAAGAATCTGCTTCATCCCACAACTTGACAACATGAAAGATCCCTCGACACGATCATAACTCGAGACTGTACAACACATCAAAATAGAAATCAAGCATCCAATAGTCCTTTTTACATCATAAAGAAACCCTTCTCGTCATATCAAAGTCATATGAACACATCCCGCTGTCACCTCATATTTTGTATATAGCTATCCAACCACTCATCGAGCCATAAATCCCGCTCCTAGGGTTACTACTGGACATATAAGTCCAAAAGCATATTCTTAAAAAATTAAAACTACCTAGCCCAAGCTGCGGCCCAAACCCGGTCTCAAGTCCTCATGACTAACCCATCACCAAAACACAGAAACCACATCTCGCACCTCATCCATAGAATCATAAGCCATCAATGCACAACTAATTCCAAGCACTCACATAGCATATGAGTGAGTGGAAGGAATTCAAAGAGATACTCTTCAAACTGAATTAAAGTCCCACGATAAGGAAAGAATGATGGGAAGTTTATCCTAGATACCCTATAGCCCCTTGAAGATAAGTATGGATGTAATCATACCGATCCGCAAGACTCTACTAGATACTTGCTCATGACTCGTATAACCTATGAACCTTGAGCTTTGATACCAACTTGTCACGACCCAAAATCTAGCTAGTCGTGATAGCACCTAACCCAACCCGCTAGGTAAACCAAATGATAGACAATACAACTAAAATAGGATAACAGGAATCAATAAATAAAATAACTGAGCTTTCTATATATAATCCAAAGGATTGGTAGTACAAATCATGAGCTTCTAAGGCTTTGAATTTACAAAGTTGGCACGAAATAAATACATCATCTATTCGGAACATACATAAACAAATTTTACAAATCTAAAGATACCAATGACAAGATATAGCTATGACCAGAATGCAGGTACATCTTCAATGCCAGCTCTCGCCATATGCGACATCATCAGCTCTTAGGTCTGCTCGCAAGGTACAAAAGTGTAGTATGAGTACAACCGACCCCATGTACGCAATAAGTAACATACCTAACCTTAGGTTGAAAGTAGCGACGAGCTCGGAAAAAGGGTCAGATTTCAACATCAATAGACAATAACTGTTCATAACAGTATAGTGAAGACAATAAAGGTATATGACTCAGGAGATACAATGCCAACTCATTCACAGATACGGAAAACATGCTTTTCAAATATTATAGTCCCAGCCTAAATCTTAGCAATGAAATCAATTAAACATGAGTTTATCAAGGAGCTGTGTCTTCCCCAACTTACAACATCAGATAATATCTTTTAGTTACCAGTTAGTATGAGGAAGATACATCTCTATGCCTACATGTCAGATATACATATCAAGTAATCAGGTGTCATGTCACTGTCTAGCATACAAAGGTATATCTCTATGCCTACATGTCAAATATACATGTCAAATACTCAGTTTCACAGTGAAATCATTAAGTACACACACAATCTTAGGACACTCAAGGTACCTGGCTTAGATGCCCCAATAATATCACCGTGGATCTATCAAAATAATCACACTTAGCACTTTATGGGTGCCTGACATAATTGCCCATCATCTAAGCATATATATTAAATATTGTGCCTGCTTCCACTTCTGGCATGTCAGACTCCGGAGGGACGGATCCTACCCAAGCGCTAATCATAATCACTTAGCCCAAATGGTGAGACCTTGTGCCCGCGTAACCTCAAATCAATAAAACTTATCCCAGTGTGGGGCCTAGTATATGCGTCACCTCAATATCAATATTACTGTTGCAGCGTGCAACCCGATTAAATATCAATATCAGCTTTATGGCCACATCAGTCATCAATTCGCTCAAGTCTTAATATGCAGACATCTCACTGATACACATTCCAATTATATAATCCGGGATAACACAATATGTCTCAAATATAGTTCAAACTCGTGTCACGTTCATGGACACCAATAACATGTGAGATAACATATCTAAAATGCACATAGATCGAGATATAACATGCGGATGTAACTATCATGACTGCACAATATGACTACGACCAAGGCAAATAGCTCAACATGGCGAAAATAGCCCTATCATGTCTAAAACAATTGAACAGGTAGCCTAGGCATGATATCAAACATGAATAATATCCCATGTAGTCACATAAATGGAGAAAACATGATACCAAAGAAGCATGATAGAAAAACAAGGCATGTAATAGTCTAGGAACTACCCGCATCATGAATACCTCGGTGCATACACTCGCGCCCGTCACCTAGCACGTGCATCACCCCAATGCATCTCATATAACATAGTTCCCAGGGTTAAATACCCTCAAATCCAAGTTTAGATATGTTACTTACCTCGGACAAGCCAAATCCAATACAGAGTAAGCCAAACAATACACTAGCAACACCATCCCATGCGTATCAACCTCCGATGGCTCGAACCTAGCCAAGTGCAACTCAAAAATATCAAATAATGCCTAAGAAAACAATCCCAATTGATAAATGTCAAATCTTTACACATTTACTCAAAGTCAACCAAAAGGTCAAACCTGGGCTCGCACCTCGGAACCTGACAAAACTCATAAAATATGACAACCCATTCAATTACGAGTCCAATCATACTAACTTCACTCAAATCCAACTCCGAATCGATGTTCAAAACTCAAAAAATTACTTTACAAAAGTTGAGACAAAACCCCCCAATTTCTCTTTAAAATTCACAATCCAAATGCCAAAATCGAAGATAGATTCATGAAATATAATAAAAATCGAGCCAAGAATACTTACCCCAATCCACGTGGTGAAAATCCTTCCCAAATTCACCCAAACCGAGCTCCAAGTCTCAAAATGTGAATAAAAATGACCCAGCCCTCGATATATATCTTTTGCCCAGACATTTCCACTTTTGCAGAACAAAGGTCACTTCTACAACACCGCATCTGCGATTATTCCATCGTAGATGCGAGACCCACTCAAATCCAGCTTTTCCGCTCCTGTGCTCCAAAATGCACATCTGCAACCTTACAGGTGCGCTCCAGTTCCGCATCTGCACTTATCGCACCTGCGCACACCTTCCACGCCTGCGTACATACATGACCTTGCCCAAAATGCACTTCTACGGCTCCGAAGCTCCCCCCCATATACATCATTAGCTCTAAGGTCTGCATGCAAGGTGTAGAAGTGTAGTATGAGTACAGCCGATCCCATGTACTCAATAAGTAACAAACCTAACCTTAGGGTGAAAGTAGTGACGAGCTTGGAAGAATGGTCAAAGTCCAACATCAATAGCCAATAACAATTCATAACAGTATAGTGAAGAGAATAAAGGTATATAACTCAGGAGATGTAATACCCAACTCATTCACAGATATAGAAAAGCAGACATGGTTTTTAAATATAAAAGTCCCAGCCTAAATCTTACCACTGAAATCAATTAAACATTAGTTTATCGAGGAACTGTGTCTTTCCCAACTTACAACATCAGATAAGACCTTTTAGTTACTAGTTAGCATGAAGAACATACATCTCTATGCCTACATGTTAGATATACCTGTCAAGTAATTAGGTGTCATGTCACTGTCTAGCATAAGGAAGGTACAACTCTATGCCTACATATCAAATAATTAGTTTCACAGTGGAATCATTAAGTATACACACAATCTTAGCACACTGAAGGTGCGTGGCTCAAATGGCCCAACAATATCACCGTGGATCTATCAAAATAATCACACTTAGCTTTGTAAGGGTGCCTGGCATAATTGCCCATCATCAAAACATGTATATGAAATGTTGTGCCTGCTTCCACTTCTGGCATGTCAGACTCCGGAGGGGCGGATCCTACCCAAGCTGTAAGGCCTCGAAAAACTTTTCTAACGATTTAATATTTTAAAGTACGCCAACAGTATTTGGGAATAACATGTTAGAGTAATAACGGATACCCATGGGATAGAACCACATTATTTAGAAATGAAACGTATATGTTTAAGGTGTGTTGAAACATACTAAGGAGTTTTGTGAATGGAAAGAATTCGTGTGGAACAAGTAGGATACATTAAGTGGAAAGGATGTCCCAATTTTCACAAGATCCTACTTCAAACGTATGCTGCTACCAAACTATAATGACTTATGAGGTGATCTACCTATCAAAGTAAAGCCCTTTGAGTCTAGTTTCTAACACTTCAAACCGTTCGTCATTCGAACACTCCTATAAGAAGTTATGAGGAAATACCCAAAGGCTGGCCTGTAGCTGGCGAGGCCAGGCTAAAGCCTGGTATTATCTCGCTTTCTACTGTTATAATCCGACCCAACTTCGATAAATAAGCCTTGAAGCTCATTTTGGAGCAAAAATCTGATATTTTTAGAGAGAAGTGAGAGGGTTCTAGAGAGAGGAAGAAGCTCAAGTGCTTTGTTCATCAAGATCTTGTCCAAGCCTTGAAATCCAACAAGAAATCCCTCAATTTCTTCATCTAAGAGGTAAGGTTCCATACCCTAATTTTCAATTTCGAATTTAGGTAAAAGGTGGTTGATTTGGAGTATGATTATTGGGTGTGATAGTATTATTTATACATTTGTGTACCAATAAGTTTTATGAGGAGATTGTTGAGCTCAAATGGGTAAAGATTGGGTTGTGAGGTGAGATAAACCTTGTGGAAGAATCTTGTAACTAATTTGCACATAATTGTTAGATAAAATGCTCAAATGAGTTGTGACCATGAGTATCTTCCTAATAATGGTTCAATTTTGTTATGTCTCAAAATAGATTGGGATTGCTAGAATTTTCAGAATGTTGTAGTAATTTAAGGAAAGCTCAAAGCAAGGTATGTTGGCTAAACTCTTCTCTTAGAATTGAATCCCACGATATTCATGTAAATTATGTAAGTCCCGAGTGATTCATTATGAAACTGGCTATTCCGAGTAAGATTTGGGTGAAAGATATATGTTCAACAAGTATCCCAAATGCTTTATTCATGTTATGTTACCAATTGAGGATGTGTTAAAATATGGGTTGTGCATTAATAATGTTTCGACTTTAAGTCAAGTTCAAATGAAGGCTATTATGCCAAATTTTGTGAAATATCTCTATGTGCCTTAGACTCTAAATTGCTCACATGTGTACTACACACCTTGATTTGAATTGTATTTGTTGTTGATGATGATAATGATATTTGAAATTGATAAGGTGAGCATGAAATACTGAATATGGCCAACGTGCCAAGAATGATCTTATAATTATGGCCATTAGTGCCAATGAAATGAAATGATGTGAAAAAGGTTATGAAATGAGTCTCGACTCAAATGTTTTAAAATGACTTCGAAAATAGAATTGCCTAAAAGCTTCCATACTCAAGTCATGCCATAAGTGGCTGTTTTAACAAATACTATGCCTTTTGAGTATTTCCAATGTGTTTTGCATTCTTACATATTCGTGAGTGGAAATTGTGTATTGCCCCTTGTGGGCGAAAATGTGTAGAGAATAAATGGTGTGTTATTTGCTGATGATTTAAACTTGCGCATCAATTGCCAATCGTTTACTCCACTTCTCGGAAAGAAATCTATAGTGCTTAAATTGGTCATTTCAAATGACCTTAAAGTTGTGATTTTCGGAATATTATATGTATGTTGATATTTATGATGATGATACATGAAAGAGAAGAAATAAAAGTGTGGAATAACAAATATGGCCACCGTGCCTTGAATAAAGAATCTGGTGAATGGCCAAAAGAGCCAAGAAAATATTGTTGTTATTATTGGTTGAAAATACTAGTG
>AWOL01S0009727.1:150201-160346 GCA_000715115.1 Nicotiana otophora | reverse complement strand
CTAAAAGCTTCCGTACTCAAGTCATGCCATAAGTGGTTGTTTTAACAAATACTATGCTTTGTGAGTATTTCCAATGTGTTTTGGATTCTTACATATTCGTGAGTGGAAATTGTGTATTGCCCCTTGTGGGAGAAAATGTGTAGAGAATAAATTGTGTGTTATTTGCTGATGATTTAAACTTGTGCATCAACTGCCAATCGTTTTACTCCACTTCTCGGAAAGAAATCTATAGTGCTTAAATTGGTCATTTCAAATGACCTTAAAGTTGTGATTTCCGGAATATTATATATATGTTGATATTTATGATGATGATATAGTGGAATAACAAATATGGCCACCGTGCCTTGAATAAAGAATCTGGTGAATGGCCAAAAGAGCCAAGAAAATATTGTTGTTATTATTGGTTGAAAATACTAGTGGAGATTTATACAATGTGGAAGATAATGAGGTAAATACATTTGTACCTATGTTATTTTTGTGAATTATCCCCCTTATTTGGGATGAGATTGATGTGATAAAATTATTCCTCTTAATTGGGATAAGATTGATTGATATAAAAAGATTGATGTCTCTAATGAGACGGCCTAGCCGATCGGGTCGTGATCGGACATCATGCTGCACATATGGTGGTGATTGTGCTGGAAATTGTAATTGAAATTGAGATTTTGCTTGATGTCTTCAAATAAGACGGCCTAGCCGATCGGGTCATGATCGGACTCCCTACTAAATTTACGGTGGTATTAGTATTGATGGTAATTGTGGTTGATGTCCCTAATGGATGGCCTAGCCGATCGGGTCGTGATCAGACTCCGTGTTAAAGACGGTGGAATTGATATTGAGAGAAATTGTGGTTGATGTCTCTAATGAGATGGCTTAGCCGATCGGGTCATGATCGGACTCCGTGCTAAGAGTACGGTGGTACTGGTTTTGTGAATAATGGTATTGTGGACAATGGTATGTCGATACTAAAAATCTCCCAATGTGAGATATGGGAATTTATTTGAACATTGTCTTGATCCTAAATTGAGGTTTGATGTTAATTAAGGCTTTCATTGATATTATGATAATCTTGTTGTATTATTTGTCATTCTATTGAGAGACTGTTTAGTTATACATACTAGTGTTATTCGACAGTCTAACGT
Organism: Nicotiana otophora; assembly: GCA_000715115.1. Taxonomy (NCBI): domain Eukaryota; kingdom Viridiplantae; phylum Streptophyta; class Magnoliopsida; order Solanales; family Solanaceae; genus Nicotiana; species Nicotiana otophora. Next base: position 159,204 of record AWOL01S0009727.1, on the reverse strand, counting down.
CCCTTTTGCCGGGGGCGCTGCATCTTTCAATGGATGCAGGTGGTTCCACAGCAGGAGGCATTGATCAGTGATAGTAGTACACATTCTTCCCAGCTGACTTGGTGAGCCCCACTGCATTCCGAGGTCATGTATCTTTTGTACCTTATGTATTCCGTTTGAGGTATAGCCCGGGCCTTGTTGCCGGCATTATCATTGTACTCTTCTTTATCCATAGAGGCTCCGTAGACATAGTGTGGGTTGTGTATTGGTGTTGGAAAAGACAAAATATGTTATGTTGTAGTTGTATTACTTGTCTATTCGAGACATTAAAAATGATGAAGCTATTGGAAATGAATTGGTATTGTAGACATGAACACTATTTTGTCTAATTAATGAAAATATGTATTATCTCCATTCGTGGATGAGTTTGGGTAGAATAAAATATAACAGGCTTGCTCGGTCGGGTTCACTCGGTTGAGCGCCGGTCGCTCTCCTCGGTTTTGGGGCGTGACACAAGCGCTAATCATAATCACTTAGCCCAAATAGTGGGACCTGGTGGCCGCATAGCCTCAAATCAGTACAGCTTAGCCCGATGTGGGGCCTGGCATATGCGCTACCTCAATATCAATATAACCGTTGAGGCATGCAATCCGATCCAAATATCAATATAAATACGGCTCTATGGCCCACATCAGTCATCAATCCGCTCAAGTCTCAATATGCAGACATCTCATAGAAACACAATCCAATTATATAACACGGGATAACACAATATGTCTCAAATACAGTTCAAACTCGTGTCACGTACATGGACACCAATAACACGTGGGACAATATATCTAAAGTGCACAGAGACCGAGATATAACATACATATGTAACTATCATGACTGTACAATATGACTACGGCTAAGGCAAATAGCTCAACATGGCAAAAGTAGCCCTATCATGTCTCAAACAATTGAACATGTAGGTATGATGTCTAACATGAATAATATCCCACGTAGTCACATAAATGGAGAAAACATGATATCAAAGAAGCATGATGGCAAAACAAGGCATGTAATAGTCTAGGAACTACCCGCATCATGAATACCTCGGTGCACGCACCCGCGCCCGTCACCTAGCACGTGTGTCATCCCAATACATCTCATATATCATAATTCCCAGGGTTAAATACCCTCAAATCCAAGATTAGATATGTTACTTACCTCGAACAAGCCAAATCCAATACCGATCAAGCCAAATAATACTCTAGAACCACCATCCCGTGCGTATCAATCTTCGAACGGCTCGAAACTAGCCAAAAGTAACTCAGAAACATCAAATAATGCATAAGGAAACAATCCCAAATGAGTCGAATCTTTACACATTTACTCAAAGTCAACCAAAAAGTCAAACCCGTGCTCGCACCTCGAAACCTGACAAAACTTACAAAATCTAACAACCCATTCAATTACGAGTGTAACTATACCGATTTCACTCAAATCGGACTCTGAATTGATGTTAAAACTCAAAAATTCACTTTAGGGAATTTTAGACAAAACCCCCCAATTTCTCTTTAAAATTCACAATTCAAATGCCAAAATCGAAGATAGATTCATGAAATATAATCAAAACTGAGTCAAGAATACTTACCCCAATCCATATGGTGAAAATCCTCTCAAAAATCACCCAAAACCGAGCTCCAAATCTCAAAATATGAATAAAAATGACCCAGCACTGGATATATAGCTTCTGCCCAAGCATTGCCGCTTTTGCGGAACAAAGGTCGCTTCAGCGACACCGCATCAGCGGTTATTCCATCGCAGATGTGTGATCCACTCAAATCCAGCCTTTCTGCTCCTGCGCTCCAAAATGCGCATCTGCAACCTCGCAGGTGCGCTCCAGTTCTGCATCTGCACTTCTTTAGTCGCTTGTTGCACTTTAATTCACTACACATTATTTGTGTTTGAGCTTTAATTGGTAATGTTTTGCACTTATTGTGTGTTTTATGCCTTGTAGGGGCAATTACAAGTTATGCAGATGTTGTGGAGCTAATTCGAGCTATTTGGAGCTTTGAAGTTTGAGTAAAGGCCCAAGGGATTAAGCCGAGATCATGTTCGGGGATCAATGGATGAATAGTGCACTTAGTGGGAGGAAAAAGAGTTGAGAAGGAGGAAAACCCAGGTGCACGACCACGCATGAGAGACCCCCAACGTGCACTTGAGCGCGCAAGTAATGTAGTGTACTGCTAGAGGTGTGCGGCCATGTGCGCGGTCACACCTCCAGGTGCGCGGCCGCGTACGTCTGCTTTCGGGAACTTTACCCAGGCTTATTTTTGTAAATTCGGAGGCGACTCTTTTTGACCTATACGAAGCCTAGCTCGCCTCAAAACAAGGTATCTCGAATTTTGGAGCAACGTTTGGAGAGAAGAAGGCAAGGAAATAATGGAGACTCTAAATACTTCATCCAATTCATTCAATATAGAAGTTTGGTTGATTTTGGGAATTGTAATGTCTTCTTGTTCTTCTAACACTCTTGTGATAAACAACTTCTCCACTATGGAGTAGATCCAATTAGGGTTTGATGGATTTGGTGTCTTGATGATTGTTTGTGGATTATAACCCTAGTTTTATGTCTTGAAGCATTTTTGGATGATTTAATTGCTGCATCTTTATTCACTAGTTCATGTAATCAAGAGAGGTATAACTTGTGATGTTTTTGCATTATATTGTTGGTTGAATTGATAGATTCTTCTAAGTAATCGAAAGAGGCTAGTTGAATCATTGATTAAACCTAGTTAGGAGAATAATCGAAAGAGGTTTTCCTAAAGACCAACCCATTATGCATTATTGCACATCTCTACGTGCGTAAATTGGTTCATCTTGTGAGGTTAAAACTTAATCGAGAGAGGAGTTTTTGCTGAACATTTGAACTAATAATTGAGTGAATTCAAAAGACTCACTTGAACATTAGAAGTGAATTATCTAGAGTTAGATCCCGAATAATTATCTTGCACCTATCCTATCAAAACCGTATCTTCTCCCATTGATAACCTTCTTTGCTTGTTCCTTGTTTCGATTGTCATTTGTTAATAGCTTTAGATTCTTAGTTGATTTTAGTTAGACATCTTATAAATCTCAAATGTTGATCATCTTGGATAATAACCAAGCTAGAAACTACGAGAATACTGTTTAAATCCAATCACTGTGGATACGATATTATATTATACTATATTTGATTAGCGAGCAGAATTTAAGTGTGTGTTTTGAACTCATCACTTCTCGCACCTGCGCGCACCTTATGCGCCTACGGACATACATGACCTCGCCCAAAATGCGCTTCTGCGCCACTAGTGCCGCTTCTGCTGCTCCTAAGGTGCGCACAAAATCCCGCATCTGTGGAAACAACCCAACTCCAGCCTCCTTGAAGGTGCGTTAATAAAATCCGCTTCTGCGACCATCGCACCTACGCAATTCCAATCGCAGGTGCGCAACACCAGAACCAGCTAAGACCAGCAACCACACATGAAGGAGAAATGGTCTGAAACACGTCCGCAACTCCCCCGAGCCATCGGGACCCCGTCCGAACATACCACAAGTTCCAAAACATAACTAGGGCCTACTCGAAGCCTCAAATCACATATAACAACATCAAAACTATGAATCACACCTCAAATCAAACTTAATGAACTTTTGGACTTTCAACTTCCAAAACTCGTGCCGAACCATATCAAGTCAACTCGGAAAGTCCTCAAAGTTTTTGCACAAAAGTTCAAAATGACATAACGAAGATATTCCAATTCCCGGAACCACAATCCGAACCCGATATTATCAAGGTCAACTCCCGTTCAAACTTATAAACATTCCAAACCTTCAAATTGCCAACTTTTGCCAAATAGTGCCAAAACCTTCTAGAAACATCCAAATGCAAATACGGGCATACACCCAAGTCCAAAATCACCATCCGGACCTAACGGAACCATCAAAACACCGATCCGAGATCAAATACTCAAAAGTCAAACTTGGTCAACTCTTCCAACTTAAAGCTTCCTAGTTGAGAATCATTTTTCCGAATCAATCCTGAATCACCTGAAAACCAAAACCGATGATTCACACAAGTCATAATACATCACATGAAGCTACTCAAGATTCCAAACAGCTGAACATAATGCAAATTCTTGAAACGACCGGTTGGGTCATTGCACAAAGTTATAAAAACTCACAAACATTTAAACATCATCTTTTTAAAGGGAAATACACAATCTTTCTCAACACTATGAGTTTTCAGACAAGACTTAAAACATATTCCTAAATCTTACTTAGAAACTTTAAGCACTAATTAAAAGAATATAGACCTTTCTTTCCCCAAACCTAGCCTAAGATGAAGGAGCTACCTCAGGTAGATTTTAAGGAATGCCTAACACCTTCCCCTTAGAATAACTAGAACCCTTACCCAAATCTCACTGGTTCGTAGACCATTAGGATAATAATTTTCACGGATTTATAGGTAAGCTAATATACCTTAAAATATTAGGTGGCGACTCTCTTTTATCAACTTCAGAAGAACCATTACTTGTATTTTGTTTTCACCTGTGCAAAATGAGGTGCAACAACATGGTACAGAGATAACCAATCCATACCCAAGATCACATCAAAATCCACCATATATAATAATAGGAAGTCCGCCCTCGTATCAAAACCACAAATAGTGACTACACCTAGCCGATAAACTCGATCCACCATAATAGAATCACCATCATGTGTAGACACATGCACACGAGCATCAAGAGAATTACAAGGCATATCCAAATAAGAAGCAAAGTATGATGACGCAGATTAATAAGTAGAACCTGGATCAAACAATACTGAAGCATCCTATGGCACACATAAATAATACATGTAATTACTACACTAGAAGAAACGGCCTCGGTCCTTCCTGGGAATGCATAGAATCAAGCCTGACCTCCACTGGACTGAGCGCCCCCTCTAGGACATCCACATCTTGGATGGCCTCCACCTTGAGCTAGTTGAATGAGTGGTGTAGCAACTAGTGTGGGAATCATAGCCTGACATCCTGGCTGGATTGGACTTCTACGAATATGGGGGCGATATTCCTGACATGCTCCAACTCTCCACACTCATAGCAACCTCTGATAAAAAATGACTGCGAGGCCTAAGTCGGATCCCGTGAACTAGAATAACCACTTGAAGAACCCAGTATCGATGAACCCTAAACAGATGTAGCACGGTAAGAACTCTATGCTGGAAGTGCACTGAATGAAGACTGTGTAGAAGCTCCTCGACTAGGAGGTAATAAATGATATGGCCATTCTATCTCTCCCAAATTGACCTCGACCTCCAGACGAGGCACCACTAAAGTTGCCTGAATATCAGGACCTCTTATCCCTACCATGCATCATCTCTCTAGTCTCGATGCGGATGCGCTCCACAATGCGCTATCTCTACCATCCGGTGAAATAAAGTCCCGGTCTCGGTCTCTCTAGCCATATAAAGGCAAGTACTAAGCTAAAGACCCTCAATGAATCTCGTCACTCTCTCCTCCTCAGTGGAAATCAAAGCAGTAGCATGATGGGACAACTCTGTAAACCTTATCTCATACTCAGTAACTAACATCTGACCTTACTTTAGGTACTCAAATTGCCTCCTCAGCTCCTCTCTCCTGGTGCGTGGCACAAACTGCTCCAAAAAGACCCTGGAGAACTGAGCCAATGTAAGAGGAGGTGATCCTGCTGGTCAACCATCTCATAAACCTGCCACCATCTCTTAGCCGGATCCTACATCTTGAAGGCGGTGAAGTCAACTACATTGTAATCAACTGGTCCCAAATTGTGCAAAGTCTTATAACAACGATCCAAGAATCCCTAAGCATCCTCTGAAGGTGTACCACTGAAGTGAGGAGGGCGCAACTTCGTGAACTTATCTAACTTCTTCAGATCATCAACTGACATCGCGAGCCTATCCTCAGGCTACATGGTAATAGTAGGCTGAACTCCCCTAGCTGGCAACACAGTGGGAGTTTGATAACTATGGGCCACAATCTCTAGCGTACGAGTAGTTGGAGTCTACACCCCGCCCCCTGTCGGGGAAGTAGCTGGTATAGTAGGAAATGCCCCAGCTTGAGCAAAACACTCGAACAAACCAACCATGTGGATAAAAGCATCCTTAACAACTAGCGAAACAAATAGACCATGGGGAATTGCAGACCTAGTGTCGCAATTGCGACATCTTCAACTAAACAAAAGGGTTGGGAGTCGAGATTTTATATCATTTTCTCTCATTTTAGAACCCTAGAATCGATATTTGGAGAGGGGATTTTCATATACAAACTTTGGGTAAGTAATTCTAATCAACTTTCAATATATTTCATGATTATATCTTAGATTGAACATCAAATTTATGATAATCAAAGAGTAAAATTGGGGATTTTTGTCAAAGTTTTGAAAAACAATGAAAAGTTGAGTTTTGAAAGTCAATTTGGACTCAAATTTGATAACAAAATACATATATGGACTCGTGGGGTTATGGGTAGTCGAAATCTACCCTTGGACCCGAGTTTTGATCTGACGAGCCGGGGGTTTACTTTTGCTGAAGTTTTTGAAATTGTGTAAAGATAAAAGCTTTATCTATTATAATTGGTTTCCCTTGAATTGTTTGATGATAATAAGTCATCTTTGGTTAGATTTGAGCCATGTGGAGGCAAATATTAGGGGAAAAGCTATATTCGAGGGTTGATTTGGCCTAGTTGAGGTAAGTATCTTGTCTAACTTTGTGTGGGAGAAACTATCCCTTAGGATTCGAGTTGTTTGTGCTAGTTGTACTATGTGGAAGACGTGTACACAAGGTGGCGAGTTTGTACACGGGCTATATGTGATATTTTGACCGGTTTAGACTTTTAGACTTCTTCCATACCTTTACTTGAATTTGTTATAATATGTTACATCTTTTATTGATTAAATTTACTCTCACATGTTCTAATTGATGTTGTTAGCATATGTTATACCCTTTATTGTTGTAATTGCTCTCATATGCTTTTGTTGAAGTTACTACCCCTCTTATTGTCTTGTTAGTCCTTATTTGTTAAATTACTCTTACTTGAAGTTGTTCTTTAGTAGAATATCTTCTTGTTGAGTTATTTATGTTGAAGTTGTGGAAGCCATTATCACATTGAGGTTGAAGTTGTTAATTGTTGAGCATTCCTCATTCATTTTGTTGTTATTGAGATTCTTGTACACATTGTAATTGAGCCATGGGCTATATGTTGTGATGACATCGGTGTTGTTGATCTTGGCAAGTGTTGTGGCATATGGGCACATGTGATGCAAGTTGAGTATTGTGTTATGATATTGATACGCATGCGGTGGTATAAGAATAGGGGTTGATACGCATGCAGTGAGATAATGTGGGAACTTATATGCATATTGCTAGTAAGGGAATTACTTTAAGCCACACGGTGAGATAAGGGAGCTAAAACGCATGTAGCTATTTCGGGATAATATTTTCAAAAATAAATGCAAGGCAAACGCGGTGATATAAGGAAAGATTTTGATTTAAATTGTGAAATGTGAATATGAGGTGGTACCTCAGTTGTGATTCTTGTTGTAAATTCGATGCTAAAAGAGGCTTATTGGTTGAACAGTTCTTGTTGTTTTCTTCATTGTCTCACTTGTATTTGTCCGTGATTGACTACTTGTTGTTTCATTATGTGTTCACTACTTGTTGCTTTTACCGCTTAAATTGTCCGTTGTTAGCTTATATTATTGAATTGCTTATCTGTCATTTACTTCCACGCTTTCTATTATTAAACTATGCTATATTCTGTTTAGCTTTCTTATCCTAGTAGGTATCTTGACATGGCCTCGTTATTACTCTACCGATGATAGGTTTGATACTTATTGGGTACTGTTGTGGTGTACTCATACTATGCTTCTGCACATTTTTGTGTAGATCCAGGTACATCTGCCCATGCTGGATGCCAGTGATTGGTTAGCTATCTCTGGAGACTTCAAGGTACACCCGCTCGACATTCCCAGGCCTTGAGGTCACCTTCTGCTTTTAGTTGTATTACTGTTTATCTCTTGTTCCCAAAATAGTACTGTATTTCGAAACTATTAGTACACTCTTGTAGAGCTTGTGACTCCGTCCCACTGGATTTTGGGGAGTTGTTGACAGTTGTACTGTTATGTTTTTTTTTTGATAGTTTAATGGCTTAATTTGAAGTTTTTATTATTATTTCTGCTGTTTCTGAATGTATGTTAGGCTTAGCTAGTCTTAGAGACTAGGTTCCATCACGACATCCTAAGGTGGAAAATTGGAGTCGTGACTGATTTTCACCCCAAGTTTGAGAGTAATTAATTCTTATTTAATTTTGATTGTATATCTTGATTCCCCATGAATTTCTACACCTAAAATATGCAAAAAGTAACATTTGAGTTTTTTGTCTACAACTTAAGAGAGCGTATTTTGAGGTTTTGAACATCGATTTAGACTCGAATTTGAGAACTAATCATATATTGGACTTGTAGAGTTATGGATCATCATAATTTGGTTTTAGTTGCAGGTTTTGACCATGTGGACTCGGGTTGACTTTTGTTAACTTTTTGAGACTTGTTCAAAAATCAAAATTTTATTGATTGAAATTTTTTCTTGTAGCATTGTTTGACTTGTGTGAATGATATTTGGCTAGGTTTTGGGAAATTGACGGTCAAGAACAAAGGAAATAGTGTGATTTGGGGTTGATGATTGCTACTCAATTTTGTCCTCCTAATATTCTATTCAACTTCTGTTGGCTATTCATATTTTATAATATTTTAAATACTATTTATATTATATTTTTGTGTTATTACTTCCTATTACATGTTAAAAGTGGTAATTTTATTCTTTATTATTACTTCTTGGCAGATTTAAAATTATTGTTATAATAATCGATATGCAAATAATTTGTTTATAGATTGTATAAATATTTTAGTAATTAATTGATCTATTTAGTATGTTTACCAATATTAAACAATGTTTTTATCACCT
>AWOL01S0009727.1:105993-136478 GCA_000715115.1 Nicotiana otophora | reverse complement strand
GGGGGGGGGAGGTATGGAAGTGTGGCAATAAATTGCTTCAAGCCTAAGGAGGTGATGGCACAAAATAAATCAAACATGGATAATTGGAGTCATTGTTGCTGGGCCAACTATTGGGAATGAATATATTTTCCAATGATGAAAGTGGATGCTTGGGTCTATGCATCAGAAAGGACTCCAACAAATGTTAATAATTTATTTCCTAATCAAAGATAAAAGGAATTTTGCACAAAACCATATCCACCGGTGACCAAGAACGCAAGTGAGGATGCAACAACCATTAAACCAGTTTTGACTTAAATAAATTAGCTGCAAAAGTGCTGCAGCTTCGCATTGCATGAAGAAGCATACAAACTTTTAATTCGGGACGTGTGTTAGAGGGATTGTCAAGAAAATCGGCTCAGGTATGTTAAGGCTAAGCCCTTCCTTCATTTTGGCATGATCTCGTAATTACATATGTTTGATAACGAGGCATAAAGAGAAGTTCATACTCCCGAATTTATATACATTATCTTAGTCTCATAAATTATAGTACTCTCCTTATCGGGACTTTATATTCATTTGAGCATTGTCTTCTTCCAGCCAAGAGAGAAGAGGGTCTATATATGTATACAATATTATAGTATTTTCATTACCATCGAGCTATAATCGATGGGCAGGCCCCTATTGGGTAACCTCTGATCAGATGGTAAGTTATATACCGAGCCTACTGTGGCCGAATGCCTATGAGTGAGCCCAGTTGGCCGAGATACAGAGCCTAGTATGGCCGAGCGCCTATGAGCGAGCCTACTATGGCAGAGAAGTTGTATATATACCAAGCCTTATAAGGCCAGAGTTCAACTTTATCGGTAAGCTCCACGTCCTTCGGAGTTGCCGGGTCTAGGAGTTTTGTATACATCTTGTGTATATATGTATATAGGTTATGAGTAGGTCGGGGCCCTGTTCCGATCACGGTACATCCATCAGTAGAGGCTTGTAGCCATAACCTGTCAGTTAGTGCAGTATGTTGGGCTTGTAGGCCTTATATATATATTTTGTTGGTTTGTCAGCTATAGTAGTCATGAGGGCCTTGCCGGCCCAACTTTATATTGATGTTTAGTCAGCTTTGGTATCTATTCAGTTTTATATTTTGCTTCACAAATTGTCTTGCAATGTGGCTCATGGCCAAAGTATGACATTATATGTTCAGATTTCCTTAGTCGCAAGTTGATACACAAGGATAGATGAGGCCCCGGGTGCAGGTGTCGCTCCCCAGGTTCGGGGCGTGACACAATTCCCCCTCCCTTTTCCTTATTTCCCCAAACTCCCAAATCCTAGCTCATTTTCCACTCTCTCAGCTGCCCACCTCCCTCTTTCTCTCTTCTTTCTTAGCCTCAATTACTCTTTTCCTCCTCGGAACACTCACCAACAAGAATGACGTCTTTTCTTTTCTTTCCTTTCCTTTTTACACAACAATCAGGGACCTACTTACCTTAATCGACCTCTTCCCCTCTATTCTGTCACTCATTCGATTGTGGAAGTTTTTGTCCTGATTTCATTTTGGTACTTGAAGGACAGATTTCCAATATTATCCGAATCAGAAAAGGAAAAGATCTTTTCCTTCAAAGACTCGTCTGATACTAAACCTATTATTTGGGAAATATCTCTAGCTCTACGATTCAATGAGGAATAAAGAGGTTCTTTTGGATTCATACTCCACATGGGAAAGTAATACGGTTTTCCTTTTGGCGCTCGGATTTCCAGTTTTAAATTTGTACCTTGCATATTTTCACCTATGGTTATTTAGCGGTGCCCTAATTGTGATTTGCATGCGACCGATTCAAAATTGCCTTATTTATTTGCATGAGTATTAGATATAAAACCCAATTTCCTTTTCCTCTATAGACAAACTTAAGTCGTTCATCGCCTCTCACTCTCACTGCAAAAATTTATCACTGGTTTTTCTTATCATCTTTCTCTTGGCTGTTCTTGTTTGTTGGCTGTAAGCTAAGGCAAACTCTTGGTTATATTTGTTCATCCCCACGACATAAATACTGCTTAGGTCTATAAAGACTTCGTGAACTCTGACTTGCCGGGACCTAGGATTTATTGGTTCGAAGCTTGCTCCTCTGCCTATTGTGGAATTGTTCCGGAATTCTTTGGTTTTTATTCACTATTGTTATTCTTCACAAATGGTTAGTGGTTTAAACTTTGAAATTTTAATCCACTACTTGTTAAACTAGAATTACCTTTCGATATCCTATGTGTGTCTAATAGAAAACATGACTATAGGAAATCATGGTTGCTCGTCATATTTTGGTAACTCTTGTTGACAGAATAGATATTTGCTTCTGGTTTTTCTCAAAAGATTTATGTATGCTTATGCGGGTAGATCTTTACTAGGTTGGTCATTAGTCAAATTCATGTGAATTAGAGCTGTTGCTCATGTTAGCATGACTATTCGCTAAACTCTCTGACATATATCTGTAATCTTGCTGTTGAGTTATTTCTTTGTTCTGATTATCTGAGAATTGGTTTGTCACGACCCAAAACATAGCTTGTCGTGATGGCGCATAACGTGGTACTAGGCAAGCCGACACTTCAAAATACTTCCACATTTTTAAATGAAAAATAAGAATAGCACATGTTTAAATCATTAAAACTCTCAAAATGGATAAAAAGTCAAAATCAATATAGAAATTTCCAACATAGGGGTGTCACTGAGTACATGAGCATCTAAACATCATAATTCTGGGAGTACTGTCTATAATAGTCTGAAACAAAATACATAAAGCAGAAAGACAGGGAAGGAGAGACAAGGTCTATGAAATGTCAGGCAGCTACCTTGAAGTCTCCACACGATCAACTATGCAAAGGAATCAACACCCACCGTGTCCGAAAATACCTGGATCTGCACACAAAGTGCAGGGTGTAGCGTGAGTACAACCAACTCAGTGAGTAACAAGACCAAATAAAGGACTGAGAGTAGTGACGAGCTTCACAGTTATAGTTCAGTTATAATAATTTCAACATAGGAAGGTAGGGATGCTTTCAAGTTCGACAATTTAGGCCACAACAGTTAATTCATGTCAAGTTCAGGTGAAACAGAATATAATCTCTCAGAAATTACAAGACGGTGATATATGACAACTGAAGTGCAACAAAAATGAAAGTCAAATGCATCCTCTCAGAGCAACAATCACTCATTCCTCCCATTCATTCCAACCTCACCATCACTCATTCCTCTCAATCACTCAGCACTAGACACTCGCACTCAGTAGGTACTTGCGCTCACTGGGGGTGTGTACAGACTCCGGAGGGGCTCCTTCAGCCCAAACACTATAACAAGCCAATCATGGCATAAATCAATGAAACATGCTGCGGCGTGCAGCTCGATCCCATAAATATCCTCACAATCAGGACCTTGGCCTCACTCAGTCATCAACCTCTCCAGTCTCTCGGGCTCTCAGAAATCATGATAATCAGCTCAAACATCAATAATATAATGCATTAATAATGAACAATAGAGACTGAGATATAATATGCAAGTAAAACTGTGACTGAGTACAAAACTGCATTTTAGCAGATAATTCAACAAGTACACGATCTCTGTGGATCCCTACAGTACCAACACATAGTCTAAATATGATTTCTGACATGATTTGTAGTTCGATTTCTCTAATACATGGAGAATGTATGGATAACAACAGATTATTCAACTACACAGTTCCATGGAATTGACCAAGTCACAATTCCAACGGTGCACGCCCATACGCCCGTCACCTAGCATGTGCGTCACCTCAAAACCAAACACATGACACATAATACGGGATTTCATATACTTAGAATCAAATTTAGAACTGTTACTTACCTCAATCCGAGTAAATCTCTACTCCAACATACCCTTGCCTCGCGAAACGGCCTCCGAATGCCTCGAATCTAGCCACAAACAATTCGATACAATCAACACGGGCTAAAGGAATTAACTCCATAAGAAAATACTAAGTTATTAATCAAGAGTCAAAAATTGACTCAAAAGCCGACCCCCGGGCCCACGTCTCAAAATTCGCTAAAAGTTACAAAACCCGAAATTCCATTCATCCATGAGTTCAACCATACCAAATTTACCAAAATCCGACACCAAATTGTCACCCAAATCCCCAAATTCAACTCTCCAAATCCCTAATCTCAATCTCCCAAATTTCACCTTGAATACATACAAACTAGATGGTAAATTCAATGGGAAAACAAGATTATTGATTAAAAAAAATGAGCACAAGGGACTTATCTAAAGAAACCCCTCTAAAATCCTCACAAGAATCGCCCAAACCCGAGCTTGAAATGTTTAAAATGAAGCAAAATTGCGAACCCTCGTTTTAAATAATCTGCCCAGCATTCTCGCTTCTGCGGCACCACTTTCGCGGTCCATTATCCGCATTTGCGGAGGCCACTAAGCCGACCAACCGCTTCTGCGATCGAAACCCCCGCTTCTGCGGGCGCGCATCTGCGCAAACAATCCGCTTAGGCGGACCAGCCTCACCACTCCTTTTTTTGCTTTTGCGACCCTTCAAGCGCAGGTGCGAGTCCGCACCTGCGGAATACCTTCCGCATATGCGCTCCACAGTCCCCAATCCAGTCCTCCGCTTCTGCGCTTCCTAGCATGCTTCTACAAGCTCGCACCTGCGACCAATGTTCCGCAGGTGCGATTGCACCAAAAAGCTTCAGCTACTGCAGTCTCTCAAACTTTGATCCGAAAACCATCCGAAATAAACCCGAGGCCCCCGGGACCTCAACCAAGCATACCAACAAGTCCTAAAACACAATACGAACCTAGTTGATTCCTCGAATCACATCAAACAACATCAAAAATACGAATCGCACCCCAATTCAAGCCTATTGAAACTAAGGAAATTCCAACTTTTATAAACGATGCAGAAACCTATCCAATCACGTCCGATTGACCTCAAATCTTGCACATAAGTTACAAATGACATCACCGACCTACTCCAACTCTCGGAACTCCAATCTGAGCCTGGTAAGCACAAATTCCACTCTTGGTCAAACTTCCAGATTTCTAACTTTCGCCATTTCAAGCCTATTTCAACTACGGACCTCCAAAACATAATTCGGACTCGCTTCTAAGTCCAAAATCACCCAACGGAGCTAAAGGAACCGTCAAAATTCCATTCCAAAGTCGTTTACTCATAAGTCAACATCCGGTCAACCCTTTCAACTTAAGCTTCCAACTTTGAAACTAAGTGTCTCAATTCATTCCGAAATCTCTCCGGGCCCAAACCAACCACCCCTGGCAAGTCACATAACATCTTTAAAGCATAAAAGGAGCAGTAAATGGGGTAACGGGGCTACAACTCTCAAAATGACCGGTCGAGTCGTTACATCCTCCCCCTCTAAAATAAATGTTCGTCCTCGAATGGGTCTAGAAACGTACCTGGAGTCTCAAATAGGTGTGGATATCTGCTCCGCATCTCCCGCTTGGTCTCCCAAGAAACCTCCTCAACTAGCTGACCTCTCCACTGCACCTTCACTGAAGCTATGTCCTTGGACCTCAACGTTTGAACCTGCTAATCCAAAATGGCCACCGGCTCCACATCATAAGTCAAATCACCATCCAACTAAACCGTGTTGAAAATTAAAACATGAGACAGATCGCCGACATACTTTCGGGGCATAGAAACATGAAACACTGGATGCATGCTTGACAACCTAGGTGGCAAGGCAAGCTTGTAAGCGACCTCTCCAATCCTCTGAAGTACCTCAAACGGCCTAATATACCGAAGGCTCAACTTGCCATTCTTTCCGAACATCATAACACCCTTCATGGGTGAAACCTTGAGCAGTACCTTTTCCCTAACCATGAAAGCAACATCACAAACCTTCCTATCGGCATAACTCTTCTGTCTAGACTACGCCATGCGAAGCCGATCCTGAATCAATTTAACCTTGTCCAAAACATCCTGAACCAAGTCAGTACCCAATAGACTAGCCTTACCCGGCTCAAACCAACCCACCGGAGATTGACACCGTCTCCGATACAAAGCCTCATACGACACCATATGAATGCTCGACTGGTAACTGTTGTTGTAGGCAAACTCCGCAAGCGGCAAAAACTGATCCCATGAAGCCCTAAAATCATTGAAACAAGCGCGTAGCATGTCCTCCAATATCTGAATAGTGTGCTCGGACTGTCCGTCCATCTAAGGGTGAAATGTTGTACTCAACTCAACTTGGGTGCCCAACTCTCACTGCACAGCTCTCCAAAACTGTGATGTAATCTGCGTGCCTCGATCTAAAATGATGGACACCGGCACACCGTGAAGGCAAACGATCTCGCGGATGTAAATCTCAGCCAACCACTCTGAAGAATAAGTAGTCCCAACTGGAATGAAGTGCGAGTACTTGGTCAGCCGATCCACAATAACCCAAATAGCATCGAACTTCCTCGAAGTCCGTGGGAGCCCAACTACAAAATCCATGGTGATCTGCTCCCATTTCCACTCTGGAATCTCTAACCTATGAAGCAATCCGCTCGGTCTCTGATGCTCATATTTCATCTGCTGATAGTTGAGGCACCGAGCCAGAAATCCCACTATATCCTTCTTCATTCTTCTCCATCAATAATGCTACCTCAAATCCTGGTACATCTTTGCGGCACACGGATGAATGGAATACTGCAAACTGTGGACCTCCTCAAGAATCAACTCACGTAGCCCATCAACATTAGACACACAAATTAGACCCTGCATCCTCAACACCATCATCCCCAATAGTAACATCTCTGGCATCACCGTGCTGAATCGTATCCTTAAGGACAGGCAAATGGGGATTATCATACTGGCGCTGTCGGATGCGATCATATAAGGAAGATCGAGAAACCACACAAGCTAGAACCGTCTGGGCTTTGAAACATCTAATCTCACGAACTGGTTGGCCAAGGCCTGAACATTAACTGCAAGAGGTCTTTTATCAACATGAATGAATGCGAGGCTACCCATACTCACTGACTTGCTACTCAAGGCATCGACTACCTTATTGGCCTTCCCGGGATGATACAGAATAGTGATATCATAGTCCTTTAGTAGCTCCAACCATCTCCTCTATCTCAAATTTAGATCCTTCTATTTGAACAAGTGTTGGAGGCTCCGATGATCCATAAATACCTCACAAGACACACCGTAGAGATAATGCCTCCAAATCTTCAATGCATGAACGATGGCAGTCAACTCCAAATCATGAACAAAGTAGTTCTTCTCATGGGGCTTCAACTGACGCAAAGCATAAGTGATCACTTTACCTTGCTGCATCAAGACATACCCAATACCGATCCGAGAAGCATCACAATACACTATATAAGAACCAGAAACTGAAGGCAAAACTAGAACTGGAGCTGTGGTCAAAGCAGTCTTGAGCTTCTGGAAGCTCTCCTCACACTCATCCGACCACCTGAAAGGAGCACCCTTCTGGGTCAATTTGGTCAAAGGCGATGCAATAGACGAGAAACCCTCCACGAAGTGACGATAATAACCGGCCAAGCCGAGAAAGCTCCGAATATATCTAGTTGAGGACGGTCTAGGCCAACTCTGAACTGCCTCTATCTTCTTTGGATCCACCTAAATCCCCTTACTGGATACCACGTGCCCCAAGAATGCCACTAAACTAAGCCAAAACTCATATTTGGAGAACTTGGCATAAAGCTTCTCCTCCCGCAACTGCTGCAACACAATCCTCAAATGCTGGGCATGCTCCTCCTGGTTACGAGAGTACACCAGGATGTCATCAATGAATACTATGACAAACGAGTCGAGATAAGGCTGAAATACACTGTTCATCAGATGCATGAATATTGCTGGGGTGTTGGTCAGCCCAAAAGATATCACAAGGAACTCATAATGACCATAACGGGTCCTGAATGCTATCTTTAGAATATTTGAGTCCCAAAGCTTCAACTGGTGATACCCGGACCTCAAAACAATCTTGGAGAATACCCTCATTCCCTGAAGCTGGTCAAATAGATCATCAATACGTGACAAAGGATATTTGTTCTTGATTGTTACTTTGTTCAACTGCCTATAATCAATGCACATCCGCATAGTACCATACTTTTTCTTCACAAACAGAATCGGTGAACCCCAAAGTGACACACTAGGCCTAATAAACCCCTTATCAAGAAGTTCCTGAAGTTGCTCTTTCAATTCCTTCAACTCAGCTGGTTCCATACAATACATAGGAATAGAAATAGGATGAGTGGCCAGCACCAAGTCAATACCAAAGTCAATATCCCTGTCGGGCAGCATGCCCGACAAGACTGTAGGAAACACATCCGGAAAATCTCGCACCACCAGAACATAATCAATAGTAGGAGTATCAGCACCAACATCCCTCACAAAGGCCAAATAAGATAAACAACGCTTCCTAACCATCCGCTGGTCCTTCAAATATGAAATCACTCTGCTGGGAATATAGTCTAGAGAACCTCTCCACTCAATCCTCGGCAACCCTGGCATCACCAACATCACAGTCTTAGCATGGCAATCCAGCATAGCATAACATGGAGACAATCAATCCATACCTAAGATCACGTCGAAATCAATCATACTAAGCAACAAGAGATCAACTATAGTATCCAATCCCCCAATAGTCACTACACACGACCGATATGCATGGTCCATAATAATAGTATCGCCCACTGGTGTAGATACATAAACAAATGAAACTAGGGACTCACGGGGCATATCCAGATAATGAGCAAAATATGATGATACATACGAATAAGTGGAACCAGGGTCAAATAATACAGAGGCATCCCTGTGGCATACTGAGACAATACCTGTGATCACTGCGTCTGAAGCAACAACATCTGGTATGGCAGGAATAACATAGAATCGGGCATGGCTGCCACATGATAGACCTCCCCCTCTTGGGAGACCCCTAGCTGACTGAGCCCCACCCGGAGCTGGCTGGGCAGGTGGTGAAGTAACTGGTGCTGAAGTCGCAGCCTGACTCCTCTGCTGCACTGGACCTCCCGGATGACGAGGACACTACCTCCACATATTCCCAAACTCCCCGCATACGAAGCAACTCCCCGGTGTTTATGGTGGGGACTGAAGGGAGCCCCGAGCACCGGGATAGCTGCTACAAGGACCTGGCATAGATAAACCCCGAACCGATAGATCACGGGATGAACTCTAAGCTGGAAGGGCACCGAGAGATGACTGACCATGATGAGCACTGAATGCACCATGGCTGGATGATGCACCATGGTGAGATTGACGAGTCGTGTGAGCGTGCATATAAAGACGACCCCTGTTATGATAGAACTGATCCCCAGAAGGAACACTGCTGAAAGGACCCGATCGACGAGGCCTCTTGGCCTTTCTCTCCACACGCTCCTGACTACAAACCATCTCTATCTAACGAGCAATATCAACCACCTCATCAAAAGTAGCACTAGATACCCTCTCCCGAGTCATAAGCAACTGCAACTGATATGTGAGGCCATCAATGAACCTCCTAATCCTCTCCCTATCAGTGGTAAATAACCAAACTGCGTGACGGGCCAACTCAGAAAACCTCATCTCGTACTGGGTTACTGACATGCCATCCTGACGTAGCTGCTCAAACTGTCTGTGCAGCTCCTACCTGTGAGACTGCGACACGAACTTCTGCAAAAAGAGAACGGAGAACTCCTACCATAAAACTGGTGCTGCACCGACCGACATGCGCCTCTCATAATCCTCCCACCATCTGAAGGCAACCCCAACGAACTGAAAAGTAGTGAACGAGACCCCACCGGTCTCCAGAATACTAGTCGTGCGAAGAATCTGCTGGCACTTATCCAAGAAACCCTAGGCATCCTCTGACATGGCCCCGCCAAATGATGGAGGCTAGAGCCTCCCAAATCTCTCTAGTCTTCTCTACTCATCATCAGTCATAACGGGGACCACCTGGGCCTGAACAGTTGCAACCAGCTAGGTTGGTAGTACCCCCCGTGTCTAGAGTCCCTGCATCACCTGCTCTAGAGTACGGGCGGCGGGAGTCTGAGTACCTCCCCCGGCCTGAGAAGTGGCTGCTCTGGCCGGAACAGAGACCGCTTGAGAAGGGTTGTGCACACCGTCAAAATATGAGCCAAGGCCTCCTGAAGGCCTGAAATCATAATGGAAACAACTGGTGCCTGAGCTGGGCCCTCTTTCTCAACCATATCTGGTACCTGCTCTTGAGCTGGAGCGACTAGTGGATCTGCAGGTGTTGCTCTAGCTGCCGTACGAGCTGCACCTCTACCCCTACTGCGACCTTGACCTCTCGCGGCCCCTACCGCGACCTCGGCCTCTCGTGGCCCCTACCGTGACCTTGGCCACTTGCGGCCCTAGCTGGTGGTACTGGTGGCTGTCCGTCCTGTCCGATAGCACGTGTCCTCACCATATGTGAGAGAATAGAATATAGAAGTTTAGTTACCGGAATCAACAAATCTGCATGACAAGAATACAAGAATGTGAAGTTTCCTAAAGGTTCGACTCCTCTTGAAGATAAGTACAAACGTCTCCGAACCGATCCGCAAGACTCTACTAAACTTGCTCATGACTCGTGAGACCTATGTAACCTAGGCTATGATACCAACTTGTCACGACCCAAAACTTAGCTTGTCGTGATGGCGCCTAACGTGGTACTAGGCAAGCCGACACTTCAAAATACTTCCACATTTTCAAATGAAAAATAAGAATAACACAGGTTTAAATCATCAAAATTCTCAAAATGGATAGAAAGTCAAAACCTATATAGAAATTCCCAACAATGGGGTGTCACTGAGTACATGAGCATCTAAACATCAAAATTCTGGGAGTACTTTCTATAATAGTCTGAAACTAAATACATAAAGCGGAAAGATAGGGAAGGAGAGACAAGGTTTGTGAAATGCCAGGAAGCTACCTTAAAGTCTCCACATGATCAACTATGCAAGGGAATCAACACCCACCGTGTCCGGAAACACCTGGATCTACACACGAAGTGCAGGGTGTAGCGTAAGTACACCCAACTCAGTAAGTAACAAGACTAAATAAAGGACTGAAAGTAGTGACGAGCTTCATAATTATAGTTCAATTACAGTAATTTAAACATAGAAAGGTAGGCATGCTTTCAAGTTCGACAATATAGGCCATAACAGTTAATCCATGTCAAGTTCAGGTGAAACAAAAATTATAGGACGGTGATATATGACAGCTGAAGTGCAACAGAAACGAAAGTCAAATGCATCCTCGCAGAGCAACAATCACTCAATCCTCCCATTTACTCCAAACTCACCATCACTCACTCCTCACAGTCACTCATTCCTCTCAATCACTCAGCACTCAGCACTCAGCGCTCGTACTCAGTAGGTACCTGCACTCACTGGGGGTGTGTACAGACTCCGAAGGGGCTCTTTCAGCCCAAGCACTATAACACGCCAATCATGGCATAAATCAATGAAACATGCTGTGATGTGCAGCCCGATCTCGTAAATAACCTCACAATCAAGCCCTCAGCCTCACTCAGTCATCAACTTCTCCAATCTCTCAGGCTCTCAGAAATCATGATAATCAGCCCAAATAGCAATGATATAATGCATCAATAACGAACAATAGAGATTGAGATATAATATGCAAGTAAAACTATAACTGTGTACAAAACAACATTTTACCAAATAATTCAACATGTACATGACCTCTGTGGGTCCTTACAGTGCCAACACATAGTCTAAACATGATTTCTAACATGATTTGTACTTCAATTTCTCTAATACATGGAGAATGTACGGATAACAATAGATTATTCAACTACACAGTTCCATAGAATTGACCAAGTCACAATTCTTACGGTGCACGCCTACACGCCTGTCACCTAGCATGTGCGTCACCTCAAAACCATACACATGACACATAATACGGGGTTTCATACCCTTAGAACCAAATTTAGAACTGTTACTTACTTTAATCCGATAAAATCTCTACTCCAACACACCCTTGTCTCGCGAAACGGCCTCCAAATGCCTCGAATCTAGCCACAAACAATTCGATATAATTAACACGGGCTAAAGGAATTAACTCCATAAAAAAATACTAAGTTATTAATCGAGAGTCAAAAATCAACTTAAAAGCTGGCCCCCGGGCCCACATCTCGAAATCCGCTAAAACTTACAAAACCTGAAAGCCCATTGATCCATGAGTCCAACCATACCAAATTTACCACAATCCGACACCAAATCGTCACCCAAATCTCAAAATTTAACTCTCCAAATACCTACCCTCAAACTCCCAAATTCCACAT
Source organism: Nicotiana otophora (assembly GCA_000715115.1). Classification (NCBI taxonomy): domain Eukaryota; kingdom Viridiplantae; phylum Streptophyta; class Magnoliopsida; order Solanales; family Solanaceae; genus Nicotiana; species Nicotiana otophora. Next base: position 124,187 of record AWOL01S0009727.1, on the reverse strand, counting down.
TAAATACGCACAAAATTACCCAACGGAGCTAATGGAACCGTCAAAACTCCATTCCAAAGTTGTTTACTCATAAGTCAACACTCGGTCAACCCTTTAAACTTAAGCTTCCAACTTTGAGGCTAAGTGTATTAATTCATTCCGAAATCTCTCCGGGCCCGAACCAACCACCCCGACAAGTCACATAACAGCTATAAAGCATAAAAGGAGCCGTAAATGAGGGAACATGGCTATAACTCTCAAAATGACTGGTTGGGTCATTACATGGGTATTGTTTCAAATTCTATTGTGCACGTCTCACTTGGTTAGTCACATATGCTTTAGAGGAAATTCTAGATTTCCCTATGACGTTATTCTCTATTTACTAGCCTGAAACTCCACACCTAGTTAATAAGTGTAAAATGACCCAGTCGGTCATTTTGAGCTCTAGTATTCTGTTCGATGGTTTGAGGTCTTGAGTAGATTCATATGATGTATTATGACTTGATGTATGGTTGGTTTTGATTTTTGAGAAGTTAGGGACTGATTTGGAAGAGTAATTCTTAATTTGGAAACTTTAAGTTGGAAGAGTTGAACAAGGTTTAACTTTTGAGTAAACGACCTCAGAATTGAGATTTGATAGTTTAGTAGGTTCTAGGGTTAGAATTAGGCGTATGTTCATATATGGATTTGGAGGTTCCTAGAAGGTTTTGGCCCTATTTGTCGAAAGTTGGCAATTCGAAGGTTTGGAGAGTTCATAGGTTTGACCAGGAGTTGACTTTGATGTTATGGGATTTCGATTGTGGTTTCGAGACTTGGAATACGTTTGTTTTGGTGAATGGAACTTGTGTGCAAAGTTCGATTGTCATTCGAAGTGGTTAGCCATGAGTCAAACGCTTGGTTGAAAGTTAGAAGCTTATGAACTTGAGAGTAGTTCAACTTGTGGTTTGACCTATGATTCGTAGATGTGATGATCTCGTATGTATTTGGAAGCTTTGGATAGGCCCAAGTAGTATTTGCAGACTTGTTGGTATAATTGGATAGGGTCCCGAGTGGCTAGGGTGAGTTTCGGACCACCTAGAGAATGTTCGCGATCCCAGAAGGCTTTTGGGAGCTGGCTGGTTTTGTTCTTCACATACGGGGACTGCGGTTCGTGTTCATGATGTGTTGTGGTTAGTTGGTCTTCGTGTTCATGAAGAGTTGAGGCAGGCTAGAGGCTTGGCCTACACGTACACGATGGGCAGCTCGCATTCGCGTAGGAGGATGGTCATTTGTATATCCCATTCGTGATGAATATTTTCTGGGCAAGGCTGATGTTTTCTTCCCAAACGCAAGGCTTTGGCCACGTTCGCGAAGGGTACTACTGAGCAAACCACTTAAGTTCTATATTTCAGAATTTTTTCGCATTCTTCTATATTTTGAGCCATAGACTTCGAGAGGAGGATAATTTGAAGAGGAATTCCACTACTACATCGGAGGTAAGTAATTTTTACTTGGATTTGTCTTTATATATTTTTTTCCCATGGAATTTTTACACTTTAATCATGGAATTATTAAGAAAAATTTGAGGGTTTTGCCTACAATTCAAGAGAGTGTAAAATTGAAATTTGGGAGTCGAATTGGGCTTGGTTTTGCAATCTAATCATATATTTGGACTCGTGGGGTTATGGGTAGTCGAGATTTACCCTTTAACTTGGGTTTTGTTCATGTGGGCTCAGGTTAACTTTTAGGAATTTGATTAAAGATTGAAACTTTATTATTTGGAATTGATTCTTATGGATTTTTTGGACGTTATTGAGTTGTATTTAACTAGGTTCGATTCATTTGGAGTTGGATTTGAAAGGAAACATGGTTTGTTATTGATATCTTGCCAGGTGGAGGTAAGTCTCTTGTCTATCCTTGTAAGTGAGAATTCTTCCCATAGGTGATCTATTTGATACTTGTTCCTCGATTTAGGAGCCTCATATATGCGAGGTGATGAGCGTATATGCTTAGCTAGGTCATGACCATAGCTGATAAAGTTTGGCTTAAGCTTTTGGCTTGTTTGGACTATGTGAACTTATTATTCATGTTTCCTTGACTCTATGACTACGTGATGATTTGATTGTGGCTTAGAAGCATGCTTAAGGTTATGACTTGCTGAAATTGGGTATAAACGATGACTTTGCCATATTGAGCTTCTTTGTTAAGAGGTTATGACTTGTTGAAATTGGGTAAAACGATGACTTTTCCATATTGAGCTTCTTTGTTAAGCCGTAGTCATATGCTTACCTTATTGATTCATGATTTGGTGCTTACATAGCTTCATCTATTCATGTTCAATGTTATGAAAAAACTGTTAGATATGAAATTGTTTATTGAATTATTGAGATGAATTGAATTACATGATTTGCCATAGCCATCCTTTAGCCTTATGGGCTTTTTTCATATTTATATTATTATTGATCCTGTGCTTTTAATTATGTTGCCTCATACATATATTTATGAGTTGGAGAGTTGAATATTGTGTAAAGATGAGAATTCTGGCACTACAAACATTATGAGCGGATATTGGTTATTGATGATGTATATGTGGATCGGGTTGCACGCTGTAATAGTACAATATGTGGATCGGGTTGCACGTTGTAACAGTATAATGTGTGGATCGGGTTGCATGTTGCAACAGTACTATGTGTGGATCGGGTAGCATGCCGCAATAGTATTATGTATGGATTGGATTTCATGCTGCAATGATAAATTATTATTAGTGGATCGGGTTTCGCGCTGCAACGATATTTGGATATGGTACCGCCCCTCCGTAGTCAAGTGATTACCCATGTTAATTTAGGCCCTGTGAGCGCAGGCATTGAGATTGATGTTAGTTTGGACACTTGGCCAGTGTCCGATATATATACACATTGTATTGTGAGATTTAGTATTGAATTATGAGCATGTACTGACAACCTTGACCCGTTCAATGGCTCTTACACACACGCATGCACGCGCGCACGCGCGCACACACATATATACATACATATTTCATTAAGAAAGATTGAGCAAACTGATATTGTGCCATCCATCTTGTCTGCACATACATTTGAAGCTTAGACTCGTGCATTGGCTCTTATATTATGTGTGAACATTAATTGACTCGTATCATGATTATGGAAAGAACTGAGATAATCGGTATTGTATTCTATCTCCCTATTTGAAAAGCATGTCTAAATTCCAGTTTTTACTGAGTTTCTTTTGGCAGACCTATTTGATGATATCATGCTTTATTCTATGCTCTATGTATGCCTCATATGTTTATTGAGCTAGTAGTAGGTGTCAGAGTCGAACCCTCGCCACTACTTCTTCGAGGCTAGACTTGATACTTACTAAGTACCGTATTTTTGTACTCATACTACATTTGTGCATAATTTGTGCAGGTTTTGAAACCGACATTGCGCTACCCTTTGAGCTGATTAGGAGTGTGTTATTGTGTAACGACTTGGTCGGTCATTTTGAGTATTTTAGCCCCGATACCCTAAATTATGCTTCCTCTATGCTATATTGTGGTTATGTAACTTGCCAAAGTGGTTGGTTTTGGTTTCGGGTGAGTTTCAGAGTAAATCTGGACACATAGTCCCTAAGTTGGAAGGTTAAGTCGTAGGAGTTGACCGTAGTTTGATTTGTGTGAAGATGACTCTGTAATGGAGTTTTGATGGTTTCGATAGCTTTGTATGGTGATTTTGGTCTTAGGAGCGTGCCCGGATGTTGATATGGAGATCCTTAGGTCGTTTCGGCGTGAAATAGCAAAGTTGGAAAATGGAAGATTTTGGAAAGTTTGATCGGGATTTGACTTTAGTGATATCGGGGTCGTATCACGATTTCGAAAGTTGGAATAGGTCCGTAATATCATTTATGACTTGTGTGCAAAGTTTGAAGTCAATCAGAGTTGTTTTGGTATGAATCGACATTAGTTTTGGAATTCGGAAGTTCATAAGTTCTTAGGCTTGAATCGATGTGCAAATTGTGATTCTAGTATTGTTTGATGTGATTTGACACTTCGAGCATATTTTTATGATGTTTTTGTACTTGTTGGTATGTTTGGTTGAGGTTCCGAGGGGCCTCGGGTGTAATTTGGATCATGTTTGACGCATTTCGGAACATTGAAGATTGCTAAATCTGGTGGTTCTGGTTTCCTTATACATGATCGCGAGTGGATTAACGCAATCACGAAGAGTAGTTTGGAACTGGGGGAATTTTGCTCCATGCGATCGCGAAAGGATGTATGCGATCTCATAGGTTTGGCTTGCAGTGAATCGTGTACGCGTGAAGGTGGTCGCGTTCACGAAGAAGGAATGGAGAAGCTGGGGGGCTGAGGCAGTTATGCTATGCGATCGCGTGGCATGGGATGCGATTGCGATGTTGAGGCAGCTTGTTAATCGCGTTCGCAGGTGCTTTTACGGGATCATGGAGAGTAAATTTGAGCTGGGCAGAAATTGTCTTACATGTGCGATGTGTAAATAACTGGGCAGCAGAACTTAAGTTTGAAATCGAGGGTTTATTTCATATTTCACAATTTGGACATAGAGAGCTCGGTTTGAGGCAACATTTTGAGGGATTTTCAGAGAGACCATTGGGGTAAGAATTCCTAACTCGATTTTGGTTAAATTACTCGAATCTATCATTTTTTTATCATGTAATTAGGGATTGGAGTTGAAACAATTGGGGAAAAGTGGTAGAACTTCTTTGGCGAAAGTTTTGAATTTTGAAAGGTGAAATAAGGTCGGATTTGAATAATTCTTGTATGGTTGGTGTCACGACCCAAAACCTAACCCATCGTGATGGCTCCTATTGTGATACTAGGCAAGCTGACATTTTCAAAACACTTTCAACATTTAACATAAATGAATTAAGATATTTAAAATAACCGGAGTTTTTCACAAAAATAGAGTAAAACCCAAAACATAAGTGCGGAAAAATAGCCCGACATCGGGGTGTCACTGAGTCACGAGCATCTAACAACCAAACTCTCCGCTCGGCGACTCAAGGCATCGGCCACGACATTGGCCTTCCTGGGATGGTATAACATGGTGATATCATAGTCCTTAAGAAGCTCAAACCACCTCCGCTGACGCAAATTAGGATCCTTCTGTTTGAACAGATGCTCCAAAATCCGATGATCAGTGCAAATCTCACAATGGACCCCGTACAAATAGAGCCGCCAAATCTTCAAGGCGTGAACAATAGCTGCTAACTCAAGGTCGTGGATAGGATAATTCTTCTCATGGGGCTTCAACTAGCGCTAGGCATAAGCAATTACTCTACCCCCTTGCATCAGAACACACCCAATGCCAATCCATGAGGAATCACAATACACTATGTAAGAACTNCGCCTACCATACAGAGCCTCATACAGTGCCATCTGGATGCTCGATTGGTAACTATTGTTGTAAGCAAACTCCGCTAAAGGCAAGAACTGATCTCACAAACCCCCAAACTCCATCACACACGCACGGAGCATATCCTCTAATATCTGAATTGTGCGCTCGGACTGTCCGCCCGTCTGAGGGTGAAATGTTGTGCTCAACTCCACTCGACTACCCAACTCGTGTTATACGACCCTCTAGAACTGTGATGTAAACTGTGTACCCCGGTAAGAGATGATAGATACCGGTATGCCATGAAGCCTGATGATCTCGCGGATATCCACTCGAGCCAGCTTCTCGGAAGAATAGGTAGTCATCACAGGAATGGAATGGGTTGACTTGGTCAGACGGTCTGCAATCACCCAAACTGCATCAAACTTCCGCTGAGTCCGTGGAAGCCCAACAATGAAATCCATAGTGATCCGCTCCCATTTTCACTTTGGAATCTCTAACTTCTGAAGCAACCCACCTGGTCGATGATGCTCGTACTTCACCTGCTGGTAATTTAGGCACCGAGCCACATACTCCACTATGTCCTTCTTCATTCTCCTCTACCAGTAATGTTGCCTCAAGTCTTGATACATCTTTGCGGCACCCGGATGAATAGAATACCGCGAATTGTGAGCCTCCTGAAGAATCAAATCACGCAAACCATCGACATTGGGCACACATAGCCTGCCCTGCATCCTCAATGCACCATCCTCCCCAATAGTGACCTCCTTAGCATCACTGTGCTAGACCGTGTACTTAAGGACAAGCAAATGGGGATCCTCATACTGACGATCCCTGATACGATCATAAAGAGAAGACTGAGAGACCACACAAGCCAATACTCGACTCGGCTCAGAAACATCCAATCTAACAAACTGACTAGCTAAGGCCTGAACATCCAATGCCAATGGCCTTTTTGCTGCCGGAAGATATTCTAAGCTCCACAAACTCTCCGCCCGGCGACTCAAGGCATCGGCCACCACATTGCCTTTCCCGAGATGATACAAAATGGTGATATCATAATCCTTAAAAAGCTCCAACCACCTCCGCTGATGCAAATTAAGATCATTATGTTTGAACAGATGCTGCAAACTCTGATGATTAGTGTAAGTCTCACAATGGACACCGTACAAATAGTGCCGTCAAATATTCAAGGCATGAACAATAGATGCTAACTCAAGGTCATGGATAGGATAGTTCTTCCCATGGGGCTTCAACTGGCGCGAGGCATAAGCAATTACTCTACCCCCTTGCATCAGAACACACCCAATGCCAATCCATGAGGAATCACAATACACTATGTAAGAACTAGAAGCTGATGGTAGAACTAGAACTGGAGCCGTGGTCAAAGCAGTCTTGAGCTTCTGAAAGCTCTCCTCGCACTCCTCCGACCACCTGAAAGAAGCACCCTTCTGGGTCAATTTAGTCAAGGGCGATGCAATAGATGAGAAACCCTCCACAAAACGACGGTAATAGCCCGCCAACCCAAGAAAGCTCCGAATCTCCGTTGCTGAGGACGGTCTGGGATAACTCTGCACCGCCTCTATCTTCTTCGGATCCACCTGAATACCCTTACTAGACACAACGTACCCCAAGAATTCCACTGAACTGAGCTAAAACTCACACTTGGAGAACTTTTCATAAAGCTTCTCCTCCCTCAATCGATGTAACACAATCCTCAGATGTTGGGCATGCTCCTTCTGGATACGAGAGTACACAAGGATATAATCAATGAATATAATGACAAACAAGTCCATGTATGGCTAAATCACACGGTTCATCAGATGCATGAACGATGCTGGGGCGTTGGTCAGTCCAAAAGACATCACAAGGAACTCATAATGGCCATATCGGGTCCTGAAAGCTGTCTTAAGAATATCCGAATCCCGAATCTTCAGGTGGTGATACCCTGACCTCAAATCAATCTTGGAGAACACCATCGCTCCCTGAAGCTGGTCAAACAAATCAGCAATACGCGGCAAAGGATACTTGTTCTTAATTGTGACCTTGTTCAACTGTCTGTAATCAATGCACATTCTCATAGTACCATCCTTCTTCTTCACAAATAGAACAGGTGCACCCCAAGGTGACACGCTAGGCCGAATAAACCACTTATCAAGGAGTTCCTAAAGCTTCTCCTTCAACTCCTTTAAATCAGCCGGTGCCATATGGTACGGTGGAATAGAAATGGGCTGAGTGCCTAACACCAAATCAATACTGAAATCAATATCCCTGTCAGGCGGAATGCCCGGCAGGTCTGCAGGAAACACAACCAGGAAATCTCGCACCACCGGAACAGAATCAATAGCAGGGGTCTCTGCACTAACATCCCTCACAAAGGTCAGATAAGATAGACAACCTTTCTCAACCATCCGTTGAGCTTTCAAGTATGAAATCACTCTACTAGGAACATAGTCTATAGAGTCGCTCCACTCAACCCTCGGCATTCTCGGCATCGCCAACGTCATGGTCTTAGCATGGCAATCTAGAATATTATGACATGGAGACAACCAATCCATATCCAAAAGCACGTCAAAATCAACCATACTAAGCAACAAGAGGTGCACTCTAGTCTCCAAACTCCCAATAGTCACCACACATGATCGATATACACGGTCCACAATGATAGTATCGCCCACTGGAGTGGATACATGAACAGATGAAACTAGAGACTCACGGGGCATATCCAGATAATGAGCGAAATAAGAGGACACATATGAATAAGTGGAACCAGGGTCAAATAATACAAAGGCATCTCTATGGAAAACTGAGACAATACCTGTAATCAGAACATCCAAAGCAATGGCATCTGGTCTGGCAGGGAGGGCATAGAAATGGGCCTGGCCACCCCCTAATCTGCCTCCCCCTCTCGTGCGACCCCTAGCTAATTGGGCTCTACCCTGGGCTGGCTGAGCGGGTGGTATAGGGGTTGGTCCTGACGACATAGACTGGCTTCTCTGCGGAACTGGACCTCCCACTATACGGGGACACTCTCTCCTCATGTGACCAAACTCCCCACACTCATAACAACTCCCTGGTACTGGTGTAGGGGACTGAAGGGAGCCCCGAGCACCGGGTTAACTGGCAGAAGGGCCTGGCATAGGCGAACCCTGACCCGATGGAGCACGAGACGAACTCTGCGCTGGTAGGGAACTGAGAGATGAACAGCCCTGCTGATAACTGTGAGAACCATGGCCAGATGATGCACCACGGTGACCTGGACGAGCCGTCTGAGCATGTCTGAAAGGACGACCTCTACCGTGCTGGAACTGACCCCCAGAAGGAGCACCGCTAAATCCTCCTTATCCACGTGGCCTCTTGGCCTCCCTCCCAACCCTCTCCTGACTGCGAACCATCTCAATCTGATGAGCAATGTCGACAACCTCATCAAAAGTAGCACCATACACTCTCTCTCTGGTCATAAGCAATCGCAGTTGATAAGTGAGGCCATCTATAAACCTCCTGATCCCCTCCCTATTTGTGGGAACCAACCAGATAGCATGACAGGCCAACTTCGAGAATCACATCTCATACTGCATCACAGATATATCACCCTAACGAAACTGCTTAAACTATCTGTGCAACTCCTCTCTGCGGGACTGAGGCACGAACTTCTCCAGAAAGATAACAGAGAACTGATGGTAGGTAAGGGGCATTGCGCCAACCAGCCTACGCCTCTCATAAGCCTCCCACCAACTGAATGCAGCCCCAGAGAACTGAAAGATAGTGAACAAGACCCCACAGGTCACTAGAAAACCTACCGTATGGATATCCTCTGACACCTGTCCAAGAAACCCTGTGCATCCTCTCCCTCTGCTCCACTGAAAGATGGAGGCTAGAGTCTCCCAAACCTTTCCAATCTACGCTGCTCATCCTCAGGCATAACAGGAACCATATAGTCCTGAGCAGCTACAACCGGCTAGGTTGGGGGTGCCCCCGGTGTCTGGAATCCCTGTACCACCTGCTCTGGTGTGCGGGCATCGGGAGTCTGAGCACCTCCCCTGGCCTGAGAAGTGGCTGCTGTGGCCGGAACAGAGACCGCCTCAGCAAGACTGTACATGCGGTCAGAATTTGAGCTAAGGCATCCTGAAGGCCTGGAATCACAATAGGCATAGGTGGTGCCTGGGTTGGTCCCACCGGCTCATCCATAACTGGAGCCTGCTCCTGAATTGGGGCAACTGGTGGATCTGCAGGTGCTGCCCTAGATGTGGTGCGAGCTGCACCTCTGCCCCTACCACGGCCTCTACCGCGACTTCGGCCTCTCGCGGCCCTGACTGGTGGTACTAGTGGTTGTCCATCCTGCCCCATAGTACGCGTCATCACCATCTATGAGAGAATTAGAGCAACAGAAATTTAGTTACCAGAATTAAAAGATTCGCATGACAAGAATTCAGGAATGTGAAGTTTCCTAAGGGTTCGGTAGTCTCTCGAAGATAAGTACAGACATTTCTGTGCTGATCCGCAAGACTCTACTAAACCTGCTCATGACTCGTGAGACCTATGCAACCTAGGCTATGATACCACCTTGTCACGACCCAAAACCTAGCCCGTCGTGATGGCGCCTATCGTGATATGACATTTCCAAAACACTTTCAACATTTAACATAAATGAATTAAGACATTTAAAATAACCGGAGTTTTTCATAAAAATGGAGTAAAACCCAAAACATAAGTGCGGAAAAATAGCCTGACATCGGGGTGTCACTGAGTCACGAGCATGTAACAACCAATCTAGAAAACAAAATCTACTACAGTCTTTGCCAAATGCCAATAGAAGAGAGAAAAGATAATAAGAAAGGAGAAACAAGGACTGCGGACGCCGACAACTACCTCGTAGGTCTCCGATAATCAGCTCGCGCACGAACTCAGCGACCGCCATAACCGTACACACCTAGATCTGCACATGAAGTGTAGGGTGTAGAATGAGTACAACCAACTCAGCAAGTAACAAAATTAAATAAGGAACTGAGAATCAATGACGAATTATAATAATACAGATCATTTCAAAAGTTTTTAGTAAAGAGTGAACATGCTTTCAAATCCGGTGGTATAAGTCAAATCAGTTCGAGCTCAAGTAAAACAGATATGAATCTTCCAGAAATTTTACAACAACATCACATAGCAAATAAGTGCAACAATAAATAAAAGCAAGTATAGCCTCTCAAGGCAGCAGTCACTCAACTCATCTCAACAGCTTATACCCTCGGCTCTCAGCCCTCAATACACACTCTCAATAGGTACCTGCACTTACTGGGCGTGTACAGACTCCGGAGGGGCTCCTTCAGCCCAAGTGCTATATTGCTGCGACGCGCAGCCCAATCCCATATTGTTGCGATGTGCAACCCGATCCAATATTGTAGCGGCATGCAACCCGATCCAAATATATATATAGCTCGAAGGCTTGTTGCGGCGTGCAACCCGATCCTATTATATCTCACAGCGCGTAGCTCGGCACTCATGCCTTATCTCAGTCACTAACCTCTCCAGCCCCTAGGGCTCACAGAATATCATAATAACCAACCCATGCAGAAAATAAAACAAGTATCAACAAGAAATGAGAGGAAGCAGAGATATAACACACAAGTAAGACTGTGAATGAGTACAAGACAACAATTAACAGTCAATTCAACAAGTATACGACCGCTTCGGGTCCCCATAGTGGTATCATATGGCCTAAGCATGGTTTCTAACATGAAAGGCAGTTAATTGCTCAACGATAAGGAAAACAAGTAATAACAATGGCTATTTAACTTTACAGTCTCACGGGACAGACCAAGTCACAATCCCTCACGGTGCACACTCGCGCGCCTGTCACCTAGCATGTGCGTCACCTCCAATATTCACATTATACAAATTCTTGGGGTTTCATACCCTCAAAACCAAATTTAAGACTGTTACTTACCTTAAACCGAGCAAATCTCTACTCTGAAATGCCTTTGCCTCTCAAATCGGTCTCCAAACGTCCCGAATCTAGCCACAACTAGAACAATACAATCAATATAGGCTAAAGGATCAATTCCACAAGAAAAGTACTAAATTATAGCCAAAACTCCGAAGTTGGCCCAAACCCGGCCCCCAGGCCCACGTCTCGAAATCCGACAAAAGTCACAAAATCCGAAATCCCATTCACTCACGAGTCTAACCATACAAATTTACTTAAATCTGATAACAAAATCCTATTCAAAACCTCAAAATCCCAACTCAAGAGTTCTTCCTCTTTTCTCCAATTTCTCACCCCAAATCACAAATTAGATGATAAAATTAAAGATGAAATCATGGGATTTAACTAAAACCAAGTAAGAATCACTTACCCTAATCAACTCCACAAAAATCCCTTCAAGAATCGCCCAATTCCGTGTTCTCTAGCTCAAAATATGTAAAATGTGCTCAACCCCTCGTTTTTGAAATTAATATTGTCTTCCTAGATATCCTTCATCGCGATTGCGGAACATTCCTCGCGATCGCGAAGCACAACTAAGCTGCCCTACATTTTTACCCTACGCGAATGCGGAATCACCCACATGATCGCGGATCATTGCCTCTCATATCTACGCGATCGCATCCAGCCTCACGCGATCGCATAGAGCATTGGCCACACCTCCCCTCCTGCTCAAATCCTTCTACGCGAAGGCGACCTTAGCCACGCATTCCAGAAGCACATCTTCGCACACCTACGCAATCGCATTCCTAACTTTGCGATCACATATAACAAACTCACCTCTGCACCAAATAAGCTTACGCGATCGCGAATGAATCCCTGCGATCGCGTACAAGGAAACCAGAACCTGCTAAAACTAGAACATCAGCTATCAAGCCAAGTCCAAAAATGATCCGTTAACCACCCGAAACTCACCCGAGGCCCCCGGGACCTCAACCAAACATACCAACACATCCCAAAATATCATATGAACTTAGTCGAATCCTCAAATAACCTCCATCAACATCTAAAACACAAATTACGCACGGATTCAAGCCTAATGAACTTCAAAATTTTAAAATTCTACAAATGACACTGGATCATACCAAACCACGTCCGATTGAGCTCCAATTTTGCAAACAATTCATATTCAACATTACAGACCTACTCCAACTTCCGAAATCGGAATCCGACCCCGATATAAAAAAGTCAACCCCCGGTCAAACTTCCCAAAATTCGACTTTCGCTATTTCAAGCCTAAATTAGCTATAGACCTCAAATTCACAGTCCGGACACGCTCCTAAGTCCAAAATCACCCAACGGAGCTAACAGAACCAACAAAACTCCATTAGGGTGTCGTCTTCATACACTTCTAACTACGGTCAAAATCCCGAGAGTTAAGCTTCCGTTTTAGGGACTAAGTGTCCCGAAACACTCCGAAACCAAAAATAAGACCTTTTGGCCAGTCACTTAAGCAAAAACATATATGGGAAAAATAGTAAATAGGGGATCAGGACTAGTACACTCAAAACGACCAGCTGGGTCGTTACAGTTGGACTCGATATCGAATGGGTGTTCGAGTTTTGTAATTTTGGTCGAGTTCCGAGACGCGGGACTGGGATGACTTTTTGGATCGATTTTTCAATTCTTTGCAAAGATCATAATTTCATTATTTGAATTAGTTTCCTATAGTTATATTTATAGTATGAAATTGTTTTGACTAGATTTGAGTCGTTCGGAGATGGAAAATCAAGGGAAAGGCCTTCTAGTTGATTGATTTAGCGTGATTTGTGTTAAGTGACTTGTCTAACCTTGTGTGGGGGAATTACCCCTTAAGATTTGGTATTGTTGTGATAATTGTTATATGTGAAAGCTGTGTACGCAAGGTGATGAGTGTGTACATGGGCTAAATATTAAAATTCCCAGTTTTTAGCTATGTAGTTTCCTTTCATGCTTTAATTGAGTTACTTTAATATGTTATAGTCATCATATTTAGTCTAATTTTATATGTTTACTTGTCCTATCTTTTACTTGCTAATTGCTCTATTTGTTTAGTTGAAATTCTTGTTTTCCTTATTCCGTATTCACTATTTAACTGTTGAATTCTTACTTGAAATTGCTATTCCTTGGAATATCTTAATGTTGAAATTGGTATTGAGTTGCAAGGGCCGTGATTCTTATTGAGGAAAAGTATTAAGTTGTGAAATATCATTCTATTGAGTTATTTTTTGGTCATTATTGTTGAGACTTTGTGTACATTGTGGTTGAGCCGTGGGCTCCTTATTGTGAAATTCTGTTATTGTTTGGTTTCTCTAGCAAATTGTGATATTGGGAACTTGAGGTGAGATTTGTGATATGTGGTGATATTGATACACACGTGGTGGTATAAGGTCTGGGTGTTGAAATACGTGCGGTGAGATAAGGTTGGCTTGATATGTGTGGCTAGTATGGGAACTTCTAGAAGCCATGCGTTGCGATAAGGTGGGCTAACATGTAGGATGCTATTTCGGGAAAAAATAATTTTCAAAACTAAATGTAAAGGCTCACGCGGTGATATAAGAAAATATTGTGATTTATTTTGTGATTTTGAGACTACGAGGCGGTACCCCGGTAGTGATTCTTGTTGATATTTCCCCATTCTTTTGTACTTGTCTTTGATCGTTGTCTCCTTAGCATATTGTTAATTATATTTCTCCGTGTTGCACTATTTGCTTAGTTCTGTGTAGCAAATCTTTTTATACTATTCGTTGTTTTAATTTCATTACTATCTTTATTACACTGCCTACATTTGTTCAGTCCTTTATTATTTCCAATAGGTCCCTGACTTGACCTCGTCACTACTCTACCGAGGTTAGACTTGGCACTTACTGGGTACCGTTGTGGTGTACTCATGCTACTCTTCTGCACATCTTTTTGTACAGATCCAGGCACTTCTTACCAGCCCAGGCATTTGTTGGGATTCTACTGCGGAGATTTCAAGGTATACGTGCCGGCGTCCGCAGGCCTCAGCGTCCCCCTCTCTCTAGATCTCTTATTTCATTATCCTTTATATACAGATATGATGTATAAGATTATCCAGTATTCATACTTAGAGCTTGTGACTTGTATTACGTCGGGTCTAGAGATTTGTATATGCTGAGTTGTAACGTTGGTTTTATACAGTCGTTGAGTTTGAGACTTGTCTCGAGGGGAAACATCTCAATACACTAATCTCATCCCATATAAGGGGAAACAATCTCATCACATTAACACGGGAATTTACCCCTCAATCACTCCTACACCGGCACGTATAGTTTCGGGGTTAGGTTGTTCCGACCTACCCTTCCTCGGTGGCTAAGCGATACTCCCAGGGCATTTATTATTAAAAGGATTTACACTCATTTCATATTCTTTTACATGTCATTCATTTTATTGGCACCGTTGGCCAAAACGCAATATCATTGTTGGCATATTAGCCGTACTTCATAATTCATGCTCACTATTTCACTTTCAAACATTAACACGGATTGTCAACAACAAACATTTCTATTCAAGACCTTACGCACACATTTGAGAAATTTAGGGTCTTAGGCACATGTGATTTCTCGCACAATTTGATATGATCACTTTTATTTGAGCTTGACTTGAAGTCACAATATTTTAATACATACTCATACTTTGAATACGCTCCTGAAGAATAACATAATATGATAAGAATATTCCGGAACACATTTTGAACATATTCATATATTTACGTCTTTCGACACTAAACTTATTTAGAAAAGTCAATTCATAATGGAAAACTCAGAACTTACAAGAATATCGTAGGAATTCAATTCTAAGAGAGACGTTTAGCCAACATATATCGCCTCGAGCTTTTTAAACTACTACAATGTTCCAGAAATTTTAGCCACTTTAATCTATTTAGAGATATAGCAAAATTGAACACAAATTAGGAAGGAGTTTATAGTTCCAGCTCACTTAAGTATTTTATCAAACACTAGGTGTGCATTAAGGTTTTAAGGTTCTCATATGGTGGATTCTTTCATTCCACTACCCAAAGTTTATCCAAATGAGCTCAACAATCTTTTCACTGCCATTGATGGTACATGCATGCATAATGAATAACTCCCATCCCCAAGAATTGCCTTACTCATTATCTATTTCCAATTAAATCCCGAAATTGAGGGTTAGGGAGTAGAATCTTACCTCTTGGATGAAGACCTAGTGAGTTCTTCTTGTAAATTATTCAACTTTGAGCAAGAGTTGATGAATGATAAGCTTAGGAACTTCCTCTCTCACTCTATGGTAATCTCTCTCTCTAGAAATATCAGATTTTTGCTTCAAAAGTAACCCTTTGCCTTAATATATCAAAATAGGGCCGGGTCAAAAATTAGAAAAAATGAAGCCCTGATGTAGATCTGTGATCGCATATGTGACCGCATAATGCTTCTGCGGTCTGCAAAATAGACCGCATAATGGCCCTCCGGAATTGGGCACTCATGCCTCACTCTGCGACCGGTCTGCGGTCCGCAGACCTATTCTGCGGTCACATAATGCGCCGCATAACTACCCTCAGGAATTTTTTGTGTTGGGTCTGCGATGGGTTATGTGGCCCGCAAAATAATTATGCGGCTGCGTAATGGACCGCATAATGGTCCAATCATTTGCCCAAATTTCTGCCTCAGTCTGCGACAGATATGCGGTCTGCAGATCAGTTCTGCGACCGCAGAATGAGCCGCAGAAATGCCATGCACTTCCAAAAATTTTCTTCAACTCCCCAACGCATTGTTCAACCCAAAAAGTCCTAACCGCAGTCAACACATAAGTCCACTTCGGCACCAGGAAACCCCGGGTTTTAGACAAAGTTTTACGGGGCCTTACATTTTTTTCTAGACAGATGTATTTATTCAGTTAATTCTAGTTGCTCTTATTACATGCTCGTGATGTAGTGACATCGGAATTTGGACGTTGTTAGATGTTTGTAGTCGTGTTTAGGCCTCATCATTGATTATGTATTTATGATATTGAATTGAGATTTATTCAGAATTGTTATTTATATCACGAAATAGTTAAATAGCTTAGTAATTAGATTCTATTGTTGTTGTTAAGAGTTGGCTTTCCTAGCGAGTTATTTAGGTGTCATCACGGCAATCAGTGAGATTTTGGATCGTGACAAGGAGTCTCAATCTTCTCCTCTATTTTATAACTGTTTAGACCAATCAAGCATTCCTGATATCATTGAACTTGTATTCTGCTCAAACACCTGTATGTGTTGACCTCCCTTCTCATTACATTAATCGAATAACATGCCTATAAGGATCTTGTCCAATATGCATTATAACATGTGCCTATGCATTATTGCTAAAATCTAATCCTTTGTCTAAGCAGTGCAGTCATATGTGTTGGTAATGTTTGTTTTACCTCTATGACTAGAAGAGTCTAATATGATTGAAATCTGCATGCTTAACGAATTCTTCTCAAATTTGTGTTAGATATCATGACTCTAGGTATTTTGTACATTTGACCATTTTTTATTAAATTCATGTTAGACAACATGTGTATAAGGTTTTCATGCGGCTGAAGCCTGTAATTTGACTTTCTTTTCCATTTTAGTCTTCAATGCATTTTAGAAGTCATGGCTATAGTACTTTTATGTGCCAAAGTTTACATGTGATTATCCCTTTTATAATAGTTTTGATTTCAGAAAAACTATGTCTATAAGGTTTTGCTCTTATCTATGTTTGGATCTTTGGGATTCAGTAAAGTTCTGTGTGTATCCCTTGGTGTTTGGTTTGGCATGGACACTCTCTTTGCCCTTATTTGACCTGGTCTACTTCAGTAAATATATAGATAACCTGACTTGTAGACATAGTTTGACATGTCCATTTATTCTGAGGTTCTACTTTATTGGCTCTTCAGCCTCTACTCACTCAGTAGACTTATATGTGCTTTGATTTGGACTTGGAGAACATCCTGCATGTGCAAATATGTGCTTCTCACTTTAGCTTCCATGTTTAAGTTAAAATTCATGACTACACATACCTGTCAATAGGATCTTAATTTGCTTTATTTTCCATCTCTTTACTTGTGTTGACTGCCTAACTGGTGAATAGAGTATATTGGGTTGCTAGTGATCGGGCTTAGCCCGTTGGGTCCGTGTTTGATATTGGAATTGAGTATTAGTCACCTACTTCACACTACGTGATTGTTAGGCTTTATGGGTCCAATCCTGGGCCTCAAGGCTGTTGAAGTTGTAATTTCTTAAATGGGCTTAAGCCTGTCATTAGTTTATATCATTATTTATTTTGGGCATGTAATAATTCTTGTAAATTGACTATGGGTGTTGTAGTGGAAGTTGGGCTTTGGGAATTACGTTTATGTTTGGATAGAAAGCATGCTTACAGGGTCTTCTTTGAGTTTTTTTTACGTACTTGATCCTTTTTTAACTATTATTTAAAAAAATAACATCATTTATTATTTATTTCATAAAGAGCACTTTTTTTTCATTATTAGCATACTACAAAAATTAAGCCCAACATTCATCTTCTTCACTCTATTTTTTAAAATCTGATGCATATGTGAATGCCACCTAAATTCAAGATGTATTGATTTATACGTCTTTTATAATTTGTATATCAAGTATCACTTTAATTCAAAATATATTTTTATGTATATAATTTTTGTATATTTATTTGTGAAGTACCATCTTATTTTAAGATGTATTTTTAATGTATATTTCAAATATATTTTATATGTCAAGTGCCATTTTAATTCAGGATGTATTTTTTATATATATATTTTTTTGTATATTTATATGCCATCTTAATTAAATTTAAGATATATTTTTTATGTATATTTTACATGTCTAAGTGTCATCTTAATTGAAGATGTATTGTTTATGTATATTTTTGTATCTTTTATATGTGTTAATT
>AWOL01S0009727.1:78234-104804 GCA_000715115.1 Nicotiana otophora | reverse complement strand
TATATATATATATTTGTATATTTTTTGTATATATTAACGTATTTTATTATCGAAGTAAGATCTTTATGTTAAGAAAAGAAGAAAGAAGGAAGAGAAAAGCTTAAGAAAGATAATTAAAAAGAAAACGAATGGAATAAATATAGAAAACATATTGGCTTCGGCAGAAAATAAAATTAAGAAGATGAAGAAAAAGAAGGAAAGCTAACAGATAAAGAGAAAAAAAGGCATGATTTTTGTACAAAGAATTATTGACTTTCCATTCAAATTGCTTATGTTTAGAGATTAATATATAATTGATATTGCTATTTTAATGGAACTATGTGCTACAAATATAAATATTTTCCTGCCACAACTGTAATATTGGATTTCGTGCTACGAATTTGTTATATTTCTTTTAAATTGTGACAGTTATGTAAAGTTCCCGCCTTCTTTACCCTATCATGATATCATGCTAGAAACCATGCCTCTACGAATTAATTTGTGTAATTATGTGTTATCATGCCTATAAGGATCTGATTACATAATAGTATTCATTCATTCGTCTGATTTAGAGATCATGCCAATAGGAGTTGAAAGTCGAGCTTTTTTTATATTAAAATTGTTTCTCACACACATGTTCACCTAGATATATATCATGATATAAGAGTTAAGTTATGTCGAGCTCCCTGATCTGTTCATCGATTCAAATGTATGCAAGCCCACTTACAGATCACGCCTGTAAGACTAATGTTTAAAGTATCAATTAAGATGTCTGTCTATGAGTCTGCCCATCCTTAGGGAGCATTTCTATAGGATATATTAATGTTTAAGTTCAGCTGTCCAGTATGTTTTATTCGACGACTGCTGCTTTCAACTCATACATGAAGAACTCATACATATAAGGTCCAATGCAATCTCAACATGTCTTCCTTGACTAGATATCATGCCTATAAGAGTATAACCAAATAACCTGTAATACTAGACTGGTGTACCGTGTAATCAGCTTAAACCAAATCTATCCCGCCTAATCTCTGTTCGACATCGTACTCATGCCTGCAAGTTAAGACTAGAAATTCATATTGCCAAGCGATAGTCCGCATATTAATTATTAATCTGTCCGCTTATATAAGGTCTATATGGGAGGTAAACTTGAGCCTTTGTGTGCTACTTGCGATTATTTGAAGTCCAACTAATTTTCTTCTATATAACGCTAACAAGAAACAAAAATAGAAATCTAAGTGTTTTCTTTTGTCTAGAACCTACCTTTTAGATATTGTCCAAAGCCTCCTGAACTATAAGAAATGATGGGTAATCGTATTAAGGCACGAATTAGAATCAATTAGTGCTCTTTTAGGTAAACTATTTAAAGATAGTAATGAGGGTAGCAGAGATGATACAGAAAATGCCGAATAGTCATTGCACTTTGGCTATAAATATAACGACTCAGCCGGTCGTTTTAAATATTTTAGCCCCAACCCCCTATTTATTGCAACCTCTATATTATATTGTGGTTATGTGACTTGCCGGGGTGTTTGGTTTTGGTTTCGGGTGAGTTTCAGAGCGAAATGAGACACATAGTCCCTAAATTGAAAGCTTAAGTTGAAAGAGTTGACCGTAGTTTGACTTTTGTGTAGACTACTCCGGAATAGAGTTTTGATGATTTCAATAGCTCCGTATAGTGATTTTGGATATAGGAGCGTGTCCGGATGTTGATTTGGAAGTCCGTATGTCGTTTCGGCTTGAATTGGCGAAAGTTAGAAAGTTGAAGGTTTGAAAGGTTGAGAAATTTGACCAAGAGTTGACTTTATTGATATCGGGTTCGGATTCCAATTCTGAAAGTTGGAATAGGTCCGTCATGTCATTTATGACTTGTGTGCGAAATTTGAGGTCAATCGGAGTTGTTTTGGTATGATTCAACGTTAGTTTTGGAAGTCAGATGTTTATAGTTTCAATAGGCTTGAATTGGGTTGCGATTCGTGGAATCGATGTTGTTTGATATAATTTCTGGCCTCAAGTAGGTCCGTTATGTGTTTTGGCGCTTGTTGGTATATTTGGACGGGGCCCCGGGTGTGATTCAGATTGAATCCAGAATAATTTTGGACTTAGGTGATTGCTGAACCTTTGATGTGTCTGTTGCAATCGCACCTGCGCACTTTGGGTCACAGGTGTGGCGCTGTAGGAGCGGACCTTGTGCAGTTGAAGCGAATTTGGGGCTGCCCAACTGGGACCGCAGGTGCGGTCATTTATCTACAGAAGCGGGCACACAGGTGCGGATGGGGGCATCGCAGGAGCGGATTCGAGTGTGGTGGGGAAGGACCGAAGGTTCGGTCGAAGCTCTGCAGATGCGGGCTTGCAGAAGCGACCCACAAGTCGCATAAGCGTGAGCGCAGGTAAACTTTGGTATCCGCACAAGCGCATTATCAGGACTTAAGTTAGAGCCGCACTTGCGATAGCTTTTCTATAGGTGCGGAGCCGCACCAGCGGCTCTTGGCCCGCATGTGCACATATAGCTGGGCAGAAAAGGCTTAATCGAGGGTTTCATCTCATTTTTCATTTATTTACCTAGAGAACTCGGTAGGTGGAGATATTTCAAGGTCTGTTCAAAGAAATCATCGGGGTAAGTGATTCTAACCCGAATTTGACTATATTAGACGAATCCATTATTATTTTCATCATTTCATTAGTGATTTGAGTTGGAAATTAGGAAAAAATTGTGAAAACTTCTTAAACTAAATTTTGGGGATTTAAAAGGCGATTTGAAGTCGGATTTGAGTAATTCTTATATGGTTGGACCCGTTATCAAATGGGTGTTTGAATTTTATAATTTTGGCCGGGTTTCGAGCCGTTCGGAGTTGGATAATCGAGGGAAAGGCTTAGTAGTAGATTGAGTTAGCGTGTTTTGAGGTAAGTGTCTTGCCTAACTTTGTGTGGGGGAATTACTCCTTAGGATTGGTGTTAGTTTGTATTAATTGTGATATGTAGAAGCCGTGTACGCAAGGTGACGAGTGTGTACACGGGATAAATCTGGTAATTGACCGGTTTTACCTATGTAGATTCCTTTCATGCCTTTAATTGAGTTACCATAACATGTTATATTCATTATCATCATTAGTCTATCTTCACATGGTCTGTTTGTGTTATCTCTCACTTGTTAATTGTCTTTATATGTTTAGTTGAAGTTATTATTTCCTTTATTCCTTATTCATTATTTAACCGTTGAGTTCTTTACTTGGAGTTGTTATTCTTGGGATATCTTGTTGTTGAAATTGGTATTGAGTTATAAAAGTCGTGATTCATATTAAGGCAAAGCTATAAAGTTGTGAAATATTATTCTTATTGAGTTATTCACTTTCGGTTGTTATTGTTGAGACTCTTGTGCATATTATGGTTGAGCCATGGGCTATTTATTGTGGAAACACCATTATTGTTGACTTGTTTGGCAAGTTATGATATTGGGTACTTGAGGTGCAATTTGTGATACATTGTGATATTGATACACATGCAGTGGTATAAGGAATGGGGTTGAAACGCATGCGTTGAGATAAGGTGGGCTTGATACGCGTGTTGCTAGTAGGGGAACTACTTGAAGCCACGCGGTGTGATAAGGTGAGCTAAAACGCGGGAAGCTATTTCGGAAAAAATAATTTTCAAAACTAAATGCAAGGCTCCCGCCGTGATATAAGGAAAGATTGTGTTTTGTTTTGTGATTTGAGACTACGAGGCGGTATCTCGGTGGTGATTCTGTTGATAATTTTCTATTACTTCACTTGTGTTTTGGTTGCTTTGTTTCCTTGCCATATCATTCTTTGTTTTCTTCTGTGATGTATTATTTGCCTTAGTTCAGTATAGCTAATCTTGGTATATTTCTTTATTGTTTCATTTCCATTGTTATCATTATTACACTGTTATATACCTATTCAGTTTCTTGTTTATTCCAGTAGGGCCTTAACCTGACGTCTTCACTACTCTCTGAGGTTAGGCTTGGCACTTATAAGGTACCGTTGTGGTGTCCTCATGCTATCCTTCTACATATCATTTTGTGCAGATCCAGGTACCTTCTATCAGTCCAGGAACCATTGAGACGAGCTCAACTTCAGAGACTTCAATGTATACCTTCCGGCGTCCGCAGGCCTCGGAGTCACCCTCTATCTGGTCTACTTCATTTTCTTTCTATTTTATAGACACTATTATATAGGGATAATCAGTACTTACTCGTAGAGCTTGTGATTTGTTATCACCAGATTTTTTGAAGTTTGTTTATGCTGAGCTGTGAAGTTTATTTTATGATAGTTGTTGAGTATTTGAGAGTTTTATCATTATTTCAGTTACATTCTGCATATATGTTAGGTTTACCTAGTCTTAGAGTCTAGGTGCCATCACGAAATCCTACGGAGAAAAATTGGGATCGTGACAAGTTGGTATCAGAGCTCTAGATTCATAGGTGTTACGAGTCACAAGCAGATGGTGCTTATCTTCGAGAGGCTATGGAACTGTTAGGAAAAGCCTCACTCATTTGATTCCTTATCGGGTGAATTTGTTGACTTCAAAATTCTAAATATCTGTCTTTCTATTCTATCACAGATGGTGAGGAGACACACAGTTTGATCTGAGGATCAGACACATGCGCCCCTGCGCCCCTGCTAGAGCCACGAGAGGTCGGGGCCGGGACAGAGGCCGAGGGCGGGCACATGGTGCAGCCAGAGCACCTGCCCGAGCTATGATAGAGGAGCCACCAGTATCTCCAGTTGGGGGGGGGGAGGGCAGGCACCCGAGACACCTGTTACTGCCCCTGCACTTCAGGAGACCCTCGCCCAGGTTTTGAGCATGTTTGGCACTCCAGCTCAGGTGGGGTTGATTCCACTTGCTCCTTCCACCTCTCAGGCCGGGGGAGGAGCAGAAACTCCTGCCGCGCATACCCTAGAACAGCAGGTCCAGGTTGAATAGGTCTCTGGGGTCATACTAGTGCAGCCGGATGTCCCAATTCAGTCTGAGGTTAGGGCAGCACCATCTGAGGCGGAGCAACTCAAGTTCGAGAGGTACCAGAAGTACCACCCCTACTTTCAGCGGCTTAGCTTCAGAGGATGCACATGGTTTTCTTGAGGAGTGCCACCGTATCCTCCGTACTATGAGTATTGTGGAGACGAGTGGGGTTGCTTTCACTACTTTCCAGCTTAAGTAGGCGGCTTATTAGTGGTGGTGAGCGTATGAGTTGGGTAGCCTGGCTGAGGCAGCTTCACTCATATGGGCTCAGTTTTTAGAGATGTTCATGAGAGAGGTTGTTCCCCAGAGCCTTCAGGATGCATTGTGCGTGGAGTTTGAGCAGTTGCGCTAGGGTGCTATGACCGTGTCAGAGTATGCTGTCAGGTTCTGCGAGTTGTCCAGACAAGCACTAGTTTTAGTCTCCACAGTTAGAGAGTGAGTCCGTCAATTTAACGAGGGGTTCAACTATGGTATTAGATTCAGCATGGCTCGAGAGTTGGAGACTAATACCCCATACCAATAGGTGGTAGAGATCGCTCAGAGGATTGGAGGGTATGAGGGGCCGAGAGAGAGAGGACAGGGAGGCCAAGAGGCCTCAAGATTCTGGCACATATAGTGGTGCATGTGCTCAAGTTGCAGCCAGTCATGGTAGAGGTTATGTGAGTTGTCCAGTTCAATCAGCACTTCCAGCTTCCACTGGTAATCCGGATACTCCCAGGTCTTAGGTTGCCTATTATTCACCGCCACTATCTAGTGCACCTCCTATACGGGGTGCTTTTAGCGGCCAGTCCAGCTGACCAGGCCTGAGCCAGTTTCAATAGCCACTTCCTCCGAGAGCTTATTTTGAGTGTGGTGATACTATTCATATGGCGAGGGACTGGCCCAGACTCAGGAGGGGTGCACCTCCACACACTACTCAGGCTCTACGTCTTCCACAGGGTCCTCAGCCTTTTCGAGCCGTGGTTACCGCACCAGTTGCCACTCCACCTGCATAACCAGCTAGGGGTGGAGGTCAGGCAGGTAGGGATCATCCCAGAGGGGGAGGCCAGGCCAGATGTTATGCTCTTCCGACTAGGATGGAGGTAGTTGCATCCGACTCAGTTATCACAAGTATTGTTCTGGTTTGTCATAGAGATGCATCAGTCTTATTTGATCCAGGATCCACTTATTCATATGTATCATCTTACTTTTCTCCGTATTTGGGTAAATCCCATGATTCTTTTAGTTCTCCTGTCTATGTGTCCACACTTGTAGGAGATTCCATTGTTGTTGACCGTATGTATCGATCGTGTTTAGTTGTTCTTGGTGGTTTTGAGACCAGAGTTGATCTAGTGTTTCTCAATATGGTGGATTTTGATGTTATTTTGGGCATTGACTGGTTTTCACCCTATCATGTTATTCTTGATTGTCACGCCAAGATGGTGACGTTGGCTATTCCAGGTTTGCCGCGGTTGGAGTGGAGGTGTACTTTGGATTATGTTCCTAACATGTTGGTATTTTTCCTTAAGGCATAATGGATGGTTGGGCAGGGGTGTGATGCATATCTAGATTTTGTAAGGGATGTTAGTGTTGATACTCCTACCGTTGAGTCAGTTTTGGTAGTTAGGGACTATCCAGATGTATTTCTAGCAGATCTTCCGGGCATCCCGCGCAATAGGGATATCGATTTTGGTATTGACTTGTTGTCGGGTACTCAAACCATTTCTATTCCACCATATAGTATGACCCCTGCAGAGTTGAAGGAGTTAAAGAAGCAGTTGCAAGTGCTTCTTGATAAGGTCTTCATTTGGCCTAGTATGTCACCTTGGAGTGCTCCGGTCTTGTTTGTAAAGAAGAAGGATGATTCTATGCGAATGTGTATTGATTATTGACAGTTGAACAAGGTTATAGTGAAGAACATGTATTCATTTCCATGCATTGATGACCTATTTGATCAGCTACATGGTGCCAGAGTGTTCTCAAAGATTGATTTGCGGTCAGGCTATCATCAATTGAAGATTCGAGATTCGGATATTCTGAAGACTACTTTTAGGACTCGATATGGTCATTACGAGTTTCTTGTGATGTCATTTGGGCTGACCAACGTCCCAACAACATTCATGCACTTGATAAACAGTGTATTCCAGCCCTATCATGACTTATTTGGCATTGTGTTTATTAACGAAATCTTGGTGTACTCCCAGAGCCGAGAGGATCATGAGCAGCACTTGAGGATCGTGCTTCAGACCTTCAGAGAAAATAAGTTGTATGCAAAATTTTTAAAGTCTGAATTCTGGTTTGATTCGGTGGCATTTTTGGGTCATGTGGTGTCGAGTTGGGGGATCAAGGTAGATCCGAAGAAGATTGAAGTAGTGTAGAGTTGGCCCAGACCATGTTTAGCTACTGAGATACGGAGTTTTCTTAGTTTGGCAGGGTATAACTTTTGTTTCGGTCAAGCCCCAACCCCGGGGAGCGCGACCGACGCTCAATAGAGTTACCCCGGTTGAGCAAGCATGCACAATGCCGTCTACCTAACTCACTCACGAATAAAGAGAAGAATACATTTCATTAATTAGACAGTAAGAGGCCATTTGAATAACACCAGTTCATTTCCATTATTTACGTCATTAACAAGTCTCCAAAACAGTACATTGTACAATCATAGTTAAAGTGGAACAGATGATACAACTACAACATTTTTAGTTTAATCTTCTCAAAAATAGATACAAACCACACTATGTCTAAGGAGCCTCTAACAGGAACAAAGGAGTGCTACGACAGTGCCGGCAACAAGGCCCCAGCTATGCCTCAAACAATATGTACAAAGGATAATAGATACAGGACCCCGAAATGAAGTGGGGCTCACCAAGTCAGCTGAGGAGAGAGTGTGCTGCTATCACTGATCAATACCACCTATTATGGAACCACCTGCATCCATTAAAGATGCAGCGCCCCCGGCAAAAGGGACGTTAGTACATATGGAATGGTACTAGTATGTAAAACTAAACACCCTCTCAATAGAACTAGTAATAGCAAATGAAGAAGGAAACATGAAATCAATAAGAGAATCAAATAGTATCAAGGTGTCAAGTTAAGGGAAAGGCAAATTTCAAGTAAGTTACAGTCTTTTTAAGTTGGAAGACCTTTAGCACCGATACACCACCGTGTTTTAGCACGGAGTCCGATCTCAGCCCGACCGGCTAAGCCGTCTCACCCTAAGACATCCACTCATAATACCACCATGTGCGCAGCATGGCGTCCGATCTCAGCCCGATCGGCTAAGCCGTCTCGCCACAATGTCGTGTGGGTTGACATCACATCACATCTCGCTAGCAATAATCTCATCCCATATAAGAAGAAACAGCTCAACACATCAATCTTATCTCATATAAGGGGAAACAATCTCATCACATTAACGTAGGGATTCACCCCTCAATCACTCCTACACCGGCACGTGTAGTTTCGGGGTTAGGTTATTTAGACCTACCCTTCCTCGGTGGCTAATCGATACTCCCAAACCATTTACTGTTAAACACATTATATTTCATTGGTACCAATGGCCATGACGCAATATCATTCTTGGAACGTTAGCCGCACATCATATTTCATGTTCTCTTCTTTCACTTTCAAATATCATCATGGATAATCAACAATAAAGCCTTTCAAATTAAGACCTTAAACACATATTTGAGCAATTTAGGGTCTTAGGCACATGTGATTTATTGCACAATTTGACATGATAGCTTTCATTAGAATCACGTTTTTAAATCATAACATAATAACACGCATCCCATACTTAAACCACATTCTCAGACAGTAACTCAACATAACAAAAATCTTTGGAATACATATTGAATGTATGTTTATTTTTACAAGAGGCTTATTTGGAACAATAAATTTATAATGAGCATCACGGGACTTACAAGGCCATTGTGGGGTTTAATTCTAAAAGAGGAGTTTAGCGAACATACCTCACTTTGAGCTTTCCTTAATTCACTACAAAGTTTCGGAATCCTAGCAACTTTGATCTATTTAGAGAAACAACAACATTGAACATGAATTAGGAAGGAGTTCATGATTCTAGCTCATTTGAGCATTTGATCAAACACTAGGTGGCCATTATGATATCAAGGTCCTCTTATGGTGGGTTCCTCTATTTCACTACCCAAAATCTACCTAATTGAGCTCCAACATCTCCCAAAAACTCTATATAGTACATGCATGCATAATGAACAACTCCCACACCTAAGAATTTCTTGGCTTAATACCTATTTTCAGTCACAACTCGAAATTAAAGGTTAGGTCTAGAACCTTACCTTTTAGTTGAAGACCTTGTGAGTTATCCTAGAGAATTCTTCAAGGCTTGAGCAAAGATTGATGAACAAGTGACTTAGAAATTCCTTTTCTCACTCTAGACCACATTTCTCTCTCTAAAATATAAGTTTGAACCTTCTAAAATGATCTCTAGGACTATTTTATAAGAATGGGGCTGGGTTCAAAAATTAGAAACAATGAAGCCCCGATGCAAATCTGTGGTCTCATATGCGCTTCTGCGGTCCGCGAAATGAACCGCATAATGGCCCTCCAAAACTGGGCACTCTTGCCTCACTCTGCGATAGGTCTACGGTCACATAATGCGCCGCAGAACGTTCCTTCAAAAATTTTTGTGCTGGGTCTGCGATGGGTTGTGCGGCCCGCGAAATGATTATGCGGCCACATAATGGATCGCATAATGGTCCAAATATTTTTCCCAAATTTCTGCTTCAGTCTGCGGCAGATCTGTAGTCCGCAAATCAGTTTTGCGACCGTAAAAGGTACCGCAGAAATGCTCTGCACTTCCAAAATTTTTATTCAACTCACAACGCACTATTCAACCCAAAATGTCCGAACCACGGCAATCTTTCTTGCCGCAAAGAATTTCTAAAATCATCAATGCATAAGTCTACTCGGCACCATGAAACCCCGAGTTTTAGGTAAAAGTTTACGAGGCCTTACAGTTTCATAGAGGATTTCTCATCTATTGCTGCTCCTATGACCGGGTTGACCCAGAAGGGTGCTCCATTCAGATGGACCGAGGAGTGTGAGGAGAGATTTGAAATGCTCAAAACTACTTTGACTATAGCCCCAGTGTTGGTGTTGCCTATGGGTTCGGGGTCTTACACTGTGTATTATGATGCGTCTTGTGTTGTCTTTGGTGTGGTGTTGATGCAAGACGGTAGGGTGATTGCCTACACATCTAGACAGTTGAAGGTATAATAGAAGAATTATCATGTCCACGGCCTTGAGTTGGAAACTATTGTTCATGCCTTGAAGATTTGGCAGTACTATTTGTACGGTGTCACTTGTGAGGTCTATATTGACCACCAGAGTCTACAACATCTATTCAAATAGAAGGATCTTTGCGGCAGCGGAGATGGTTAGAGTTGCTTAAGGACTATGATATCACCATTCTATATCATCCAGGGAAGGCCAATGTGGTGGCCGACGCCTTGAGTTGAAAGGCAGAGAGCTTAGACAGTTTAGCATATCTACCGGCAGCGGAGAGACCATTAGCATTGGATGTTCAAGCCTTGGCTAACCAGTTTGTTAAATTAGATATTTCGGAGCCGAGTCGAGTTTTGGCTTGCTTGGTTTCTCAGTCCTCTCTATATGATTGCATTAGAGAGCGTCAGTATAACGACCCTCATTTGCTTATCCTGAAGGACACGGTTCAGCACGGCGATGCCAAGGAGATTACTATTGGGGATGACAGTGTGTTATAGGTGCAGTTCCGGCTATGTGTGCCCAAGTAGATGGTTTGCGTGAGTTGATTCTTCGGGAGGCCCACAGTTAGTAGTACTCCATTCATCCAGGTGTCGCTAAGATGTATCATGACTTAAGGCAGCACTATTGGTGGAGGAGAATGAATAAAGACATAGTGGAGTATGTAGCTCGGTGCCTAAATTATCAGCAGGTGAAGTATGAGCATCGGCGGCCAGGTGGGTTACTTCAGAGACTTGAGATTGCCGAGTGGAAATGGGAGCGAGTTACCATGGATTTTATTGTTGGGCTCCCATAGACTCAGAAGAAGTTTGATGCAGTATGGGTGATTGTGGATAGGTTGATTAAGTCAGCTGATTTCATTCCAATGGTGACTACTTATTCTTCGGAGCTGGCTCAGGTCTATATTTGCTAGATTGTCTGACTTCACGTTGTGTCGGTATCCATTATCTCTGACCGGGGTACACAATTTACATCACGATTCTAGAAGGTCGTACAATGTGAGTTGGGCACATGGGTTGAGTTGAGTACAACATTCCACCCTCAGACAGACGGAAAATCTGAATGCACTATTCAGATATTGGAGGATATGCTTCGTGCATGTGTTATGGAGTTCGGGGGTTCTTGGGATCAGTTCTTTCTGCTTGCGGAGTTTTTCTACAACATCAGTTACCAAATAAGCATTCAGATGGCTCCATATGAGGCCTTGTATGGGAGGCGGTATCGATCTCTGGTGGGTTAGTTTGAGCCGGGTGAGGCTAGGCTATTGTGTACTGACTTGGTTCAGTATGCTTTGGAAAAGGTTAAATTGATTCAAGATCGGCTTCGTACATCCCAATCTAGACAGAAGATTTATGCGGATCCGAAGGTTCGTTATGTTATATTCATTGTTGGAGAGTGGGTTTTGCTCCGGGTTTCGCCCATGAAGGGTGTTATGAAGTTCGGGAAGAAGGGCAAGTTGAGCCCTAGGTATATCTAACCTTTTGAGATTCTTGAGGGGATTGGTGAGGTGGCCTACAAGCTTGCACTGCCACCTAGTCTAGCTACAGTTCATCCAGTATTCCATGTTTCTATGCTTTGAAAGTATCACAATGATCCGTCCCATGTATTAGATTTCAGATCAGTCCAGTTGGATAAGGATTTATCTTATATTGAGGAGCCGATAGCCATTTTGGACAGGCAGGTCCGAAAGTTGAGGTCGAAGAGCATTTCTTCAGTGAAAGTTTAGTGGAGGGGTCAACCAGTCAAGGAGGTGACTTGGGATACCAAGCATGATATGCTTAGCCGTTATCCTCATCTTTTAACCACTTCAGGTATGTCTCTATACTCATTCGAGGACGAACGTTTATTTTAAGATGGGGAGGATGTAACGACTCGGTCGGTCCTTTTGAGTATTTTAGCCCCGATCCCCTATTTATTTCCTCCTCTATGTTATATTGTGGTTATATGATTTGCCGGGGTTTTTGGTTTTGGTTTCAGGTGAGTTTCGAAGTGAAATGGGACACATCGTCTCTAAGTTGGAGGCTCAAGTTGAAAGAGTTTACCGTAGTTTGACTTTTGTGTAGACGAGTCCAGAATGGAGTTTTGACCTAGGAGCGTGTCCGGATATTGATTTGGAGGTCTATAGGTCGTTTCGGCTTGAATTGGCAAAAATTAGAAAGTTGAAGGTTTGGAAGGTTGAGAAGTTTGATCGAGAGTTGACTTTATTGATATCGGGGTCGGATTCCAATTCCGAAAGTTGGAATAGGTTTATCATGTCATTTATGACTTGTGTGCTAAATTTGAGGTCAATCGGAGTTGTTTTGGTATAATTCAACGTTAGTTTTGGAAGTCAGATGTTCATAGTTTCAATAGGCTTTAATTGGGTTGCGATTCGTGAAATCGATATTGTTCGATGTAATTTCTGGCCTCAAGTAGGTCCGTTATGTGTTTTTGGAGCTTGTTGGTATATTTGGACAGGGTCCGAGGGGCCTCGGGTGTGATTCAGATTGAATACGGAACAATTTTGGACTTAGGTGATTGTTGAACCTTTGATGTGTCTGGTGCAATCGCACCTGTGCACTTTGGGTCACATGTGCGACGCCACAAGAGCAGCCTTCGTATCACAGAAGCAAATTTGGGGCTGCCCAGCTAGGACGGCAGGTGCAGTTGTTTATCTGCAAAAGCGGGTGCGCAGGTGCGGAGGGGGGCATCGCATGAGCGAATTCGGGTGCGCTGGGGAAGGACCGGATGTGCAGTCAAAGCTCCGCAAATGCGGCCTCGCAGAAGAGAGCTACATGTCACAGAAGTGTGGGCGCAGGTGTGGTTTCGTGTCTGCAGAAGCGCATACTCAGGACTTAAGTTAGAGCCGCACCTACGATGGCTTTTCTACAGGTGCGCATATAGCTGAGCAGAAAAGGCTTAATCGAGGGTTTCATTTCATTTTTCAGTTTTGGACCTAGAGAGCTCGGTTGGTGGCAATGTTTCGAGGGTTTTTCAAGGAAATCATCAGGATAAGTGATGCTAACTCGGATATGACTATATTACATGAATCCATTGTTATTTTCATCATTTAATTAGTGATTTGAGTTGGAAATCAGGGGAAAATTGTGAAAACTTCTTAGACTAAATTTTGGGGATTTGGAAGGCGATTTGAAGTAGGATTTGAGTAATTATTGTATGGTTGGACTCGTTATCGAATGTGCGTTCGGATTTTGTAATTTTGGTCAGGTTCTGAGGCGCGGTCCCAGGGTTTACTTTTGTGTCGACTTTTTATTTCTCTTTAAAGATTGCAATTTTATTGTTTAGAATAGCTTTATATAGTTTATATTTATGGTGTGAAGTTGTTTGGCTAGATTCGAGCCGTTCGGAGTTGGATAATTGAGGGAAAGGCTTACTAGTGGATTGAGTTAGCGTATTTTGAGGTAAGTGTCTTGCCTAACTTTATATGGGGGAATTACCCCTTAGGATTGGTGTTGGTTTGTGTTAATTGTGATATGTGGAAGACGTGTACGCAAGGTCACGAGTGTGTACACGGGCTAAATGTTGTAATTGACCGGTTTTAACTATGTAGATTCCTTTCATGCCTTTAATTGAGTTGTCGTACATATTATATTCATCATTATTAGTCTATCTTCACATGCTCTACTTGTCTAATCTCTCACTTGTTAATTGTCTTTACATGTTTAGTTGGAGTTATTGTTTCCTCCATTCCTTATTCATTATTTAATCATTGAGTTCTTTACTTGAAGTTGTTATTCTTGTGATATCCTGTTGTTGAAATTGGTATTGAGTTATAAAGGTCGTGATTCTCATTGAGGCAAAGTTGTAAAGTTGTGAAATATTATTCTTGTTGAGTTATTCACTTCTGGTTGTTATTGTTGAGACTCTTGTGCATATTGTGGTTGAGCCATGAGCTATTTATTGTGGAAACACCATTATTGTTTATTGCTTTGGCAAGTTGTGATATTGGACACTTGTGGTGCGATTTGTGATATGTTGTAATATTGATATGCATGCGGTGGTATAAAGATTGGGGTTGAAACGCATGTGGTGAGAAAAGGTGGGCTTGATACGCATATTGCTAGTAGGGGAACTACTTGAAGCCACGCGGTGTGATAAGGTGGGCTAAAACGCGGGAAGCTATTTCGGAAAATAATAATTTTCAAAACTAAATGCAAGGCTCCCGCGGTGATGTAAAAGAGATTGTGATTTGTTTTGTGATTTGAGACTACGAGGTGGTACCTCGGTAGAGATTTTGTTGATACTTGTCTATTACTTCACTTGTGTTTTGTTTGCTTTATTTCCTTGGCATATCATTCATTATTTTCTTCCGTGATGCATTATTTGCCTTGGTATATTTCTTTATTGTTTCATTTCCATTGTTATCATTATACAATGTTATATACCTGTTTAGTTTGTATTTTATTCCAGTAGAACCTTGACCTGACCTCGTCACTAATCTACCCAGTTTAGGCTTGGCACTTACTGGGTACCGTTGTGGTATACTCATGCTACACTTCTATACATCTTCTAGTGCAGATCCAGGTATCTCTTACCAATCCAGGCACCAGTGAGACGAGCTCAGCTTCGAAGACTCAAGGTATACCTGCTGGCATCCGCAGGCCTCGGAGTCACCCTCTATCTAGTCTACTTCATTTTCTTTCCCTTTTATAGACACTGTTGTATAGGGATGATCAGTACTCACTCATAGAGCTTGTGGCTAGTTATCACCAGATTTTGAGAAGTCTGTTTATGCTGAGTTGCGAAGTTTCTTTTATGATAGTTTTTGAGTTGTTGAGAATTTTATCATTATTTCAATTATATTCTACATGTATTTTAGGCTTACCTAGTCTTAGAGACTAGGTGCTATCACGACATCCTACGGAGCAAAATTGGGGTTGTGACAATAAAAGTCTTAGCAAACTTTGCATGAGAGTTGATCCATTAGGCTTAACAACTTAAGTCCCCTCTTATTAATAATCAATTAGTCTTCTTTGAGTTAGATTGTAATAATTCCTACTTTATGTATTTAATTAGACTTGAATAATTTGTTTGTTCATTCTTAATTGATTTTTGCATATTAACCGCCTAGAATTATTTAATCAATTTATAACCCATTAATCCCACATAGCTTAAAATTCGAAAATCAAAGTTGTGAATCTCGAAGAGTGCCTAACACCTTCTCTTTAAGGTAACATGAACCCTTACCCGATCTTTGGTGACAGAAACTAATTCTATCTGGAGTTATTTGTAAGTAGGTGCCTTAACACACCTTAAAAATTATTAGGTGGAAACTCCTCTCTTTTAATACCCTTTTAAAAATTTATCACATATCTAAATCCACTTTCATGAGAAAATGGGGCACGGCAACATGACAACGTTGCTGGGAATACTTAGGTTTTTACCATAATGGGTTTTATTCTTCTGTGGAATTTTGGGTATTGCTTTTTATTTATTTATCTGTCTTTTGTCATTTATCTCCCTTTCCCCTTTTCCTTTATCTGCTTCAAGGTTTAAATATTCTCCCATACTGTATGTTTCATTTATTTCAAGACTTATGGTAACCATTTTCTATTTCTTTTCCTTTTCTTGTTCTTGTGCTTTTATTTAATTTTTCCTTCTTATGCTTTGTCATTTTAAACTGAAAATTATTTCACAATGTGTTACCTCTTTTCATAAACATGTTTTTAATATCATACTCTACTCATGCCCATTATCAACATAAGTGGAATAACTTTATGAGTGACATGGTTTCCAAGAAATACTCTTAAATCGGGAAAGATTTATTTGTGGTAGAATAGTCGATCAACGGTGTAATTGACGATACCGCGCCTTCCCTTCTCAAGTTGTCCACTTTGCAGTATCTGTTAGACCCTTAGAAACATATTCTGATAGAAACTATGCATGCATCATGACAAAACCCAGGATGGATAAATATCCTTGGCATATTTGGTCTATTTGGACAACCTTGTCAAAGTCCAAGTTGATTTTTTACAATCCCAATAGACAATTCTCACACTCTATGTGCATTATTTGGAGGAAGATATGCCAATACGCCGACTATTATCACTTAATTAATCAAAATAGAAAGAGAGAAAGGCTAATCCTTTTGTAATGCAGGAAAAATGAAGCACGATATTTCCCAAATTTCGTATAGTTCAAAGCATCCTGATGTTAATTGACTTGTGGAATGATTTTCCAAAATGTGATATAAATCATGTTAGACTGTATTGTGTAACTTTCCGTCCTTAATAGGGTTCAAAACATATAGGGAACTGATCGAAGTTATGACTATGTTCTGGGACGAAAAGAAGGTTGTTTTCCGATTCGAAAATTTAGAAATGAGACCACTATTAGAAGAAATTGTGGGGGGTTTTTCATGCTTCCTTGGGATATGAAACACGAGGAGAAGATTCACACTCGATTGTCCATGGTGGCCAAAACCATGATGGAAGGGATTGAAGGTCAGGCCTATACCATTGTTCCTATGATCTTG
This sequence comes from Nicotiana otophora, assembly GCA_000715115.1. Taxonomy (NCBI): domain Eukaryota; kingdom Viridiplantae; phylum Streptophyta; class Magnoliopsida; order Solanales; family Solanaceae; genus Nicotiana; species Nicotiana otophora. The sequence continues at coordinate 88,129 of AWOL01S0009727.1, read as the reverse complement.
GTAGAGATGTATCAGCCTTAGACAGTTGCAATCACGGAGCAGGTTTTTTTGAAGGGTGTAACCCCTTGCTACAAATATGGTTGATAGAACATCTTCAGAGGGGCGACTATTGCCAAGAGTTCTTTAGTAGACCAATGGTGTTTATATAGCCAACAATCATCAGAAATGAATGACTTTTACCCCAGAAAGATTTGCAAAGCCTACTGATCCTAGGGATGGGTGCATCTTTGTAACAACCTATGAAATGAGCAAGTACAATGGATGTTTTAATGGTTCCCAAGTATATATTTCATTGTGTGATCCAAGAAGGCAACCTACTTGGTTTTGATCGGGTTGAAATGAACTTATCCCTATGCTCCATTAAGGGTTATGAGGAAAGCTGGAAGAAAACAAGTGATACCGCAAGTAGTTGACTCGACACGACACAAACAATACTTCAAAGGGGATGAAGTACCACTTAAGTATGAAATTCTGTACATCTGTAACCAAAAGACTATTATAGGTGAAGACACTATAAAACCTGAAAGATACAAATCTAGGCATATGTACTACTATCATTCGTGGTTGGAAGACGACATAGCCGGATTTTTCAAGCCAGATATTAAGCTGAAAGGTAGAATCATAGATAAGAGGCAGAGGTACAAGTCAAGTATAGAAGGCTGCCCAAAAGGGTTCTAGAATCTGAAACACAACATAGGAAACAACACAAGCTCGATATGGAAGCTGTAAAGGAGTGAAAACAAATAAAAGACAAGGCAACAGAAAATGTGGAATACTTAAAGCAAGGGTTGATATAGATGGAAGCAAAAATGAGAAAGAGACTTGGGATTGCCAATAGCTGGGATACAGAGAAGGTGGAAAGTTAGCCATGACCTATTTGATGATCGACATTCACAATTTGCTGGTGTGAAGAAGGCGAAGCATGCCGAAGGACCATCTAGGACCAAGTAGATTAGGAGTATTTTGTTTTCCTTTTTCCATTTATGCAATGTAATAAGTCAATAAGAAATTAGTGAAACATTACTTATGTTTTTGTTTTTGAGTTAATGGAATGAAACATATTGGCACAAAAGTCTCCAAATTTACTTGTCAACTTAGGCCTACCTCAGGCACAAAGAGGTCCCAAACTAGGAGGCGTATTATTAAATATCCTGTGTGTTATCTATTTAATGCTATGATCAAATGCTTTGGCATTCCCTATTTTATCCTACCATACTAACTTGTTACTTTTGTTTGCTTTTATTTTTTATTATTCCCCTTCCCAAAGATTGATTCGTGCATCCTAGCCACATCGTCATACCATACCAATCAAAAGGGCCTCCACCACCACCTCCTCCTCCTCCTCCTCCTCATATCAATCTCAACAGCAGAAAAAACAAGAGTAAAATAGATGATGTGAGTGGAAATGGTAAGTATAAAAGTCCCTCTTTGAGAGAAAGTTTGGAAACATCTGAAAGAAGAAGTGTACTAGGGAAGAATGAGTTGGTTCTTCACCTGGAACAGAAGATCCTTGAGTTACAAGGCGAACTAGAACAAGTCCGAAATCTCTCCAACCTATCCCTTACTCTCAGTGTCCCAAATATAAACTACCAAAATAATAATAACACCAACATTAAGAACATGCCTACTCTCCAAAACCCATTGCCACCTCAAAATACGCCACTGCAAGCTCCACATAATCCTCCACCACAAACCACCCAACGTTACCATAAGCCTCCGCCTCCAGCACCACTAAACTAGAATCCTTCACCACTACAAATCCCACAACATCATCCCAACCCGACGCCACTTAACCCACAGTACCCATAAAGCACCACCTACCCCTTTCCCCAGAATATTTCACAACCCATATCCCACATCTACGACCCACCTCAAATATCCATAAATGATCATTTGTACTCCCAAATTCTTGGAACCCACCAAATCAACCCTATGTACGTATAAACTTTACCATACGCCTCTCAACAACCCCAATACATACTAGAACCTACTGAGAAGGACCTGCTCTTCAGGAATATGGCTGAAGAAATTAATAAGGTAACTGGAAGGGTCCAGAAAGTAGAAATAGGAAACAAGGATTGAGGGTCTAAGCTATGAAGACCTCTACATCCAGGTTGATGTTGAACTACCCGAAGATACAAGCCTCCAAAGTTTGAATTGTTCAACGGTACTAGTGATCTAAAGGTCCATTTAAAGATGTATTCTGATAAGCTCGTGGGTGTAGAAAAAACGAGCAAATACGTATGAAGCTATTTATGAGGAGCCTTATCGAGGATGCCTTATCCTGGTACATTGGCCAAAACCCGAAGAAATAACACAATTGGGTGAGCATGGCTTTGTATTTCATGAATAACTTTAGGTTTAAAATAGAAAATGCACCAGACTTGTTTTACATCTAGAACCTGAAGAAGAAACCCACAAAAACATTTCGTGAGTATGCCACTAAATGGAGGTCTGAGGACACCAAAGTGAGACCATCACTGGAAAAAGAACAAATGAACAAGTTCTTCGTACGTGCTCAGGATCCTCAGTATTATGAAAGGCTCATAGTCATTAAAAATCATAAATTCTCATATATGATAAAGTTAGGGAAAAGAATTGAAGAAAGATTAAAGAGTGGCATGGTCACTAACTTTGAGGCACTGCAAGCCACTAATAAAGCTTTACAATCTGGGAGAATCTCCAAAAAGAAAGAAGTTGGCGTCGGATGGTCGCCTGTCACACCCCAACCTTGGGTAGTGTGGCCGACATGTGGTGCCCTAAGTCCCGAGCATACCAATTCTGATACTTGTAATATACTCAACCATGCATGGGCTGATAAGGCTTCTAACGAGTGATTACCTGATCAAAGACACAATAACCTGCAAATAGAAAAGGCCCAACATACGTATATATACAACAAGGACGACAAGGCCAATATAAACACAACGGGTCCTCTAAGAAGGCCGACAAAGCCATACAATACTACTATATACAAGACGACTACCTATAAGCCTTCAGAGAGTACATCAACAACATCTAGTCGGGACAGGACCCTGGCATACCCAACTATGTATATACATACAACCACTACACCTACCAGCTCACTAAACATCCCCGGAAGAAGGGAGCATGTCAAGCTTCAGCTGAGTCGAGTCACCTACTGCGAGGTATTATCTGAATCTCTATCTGTACCTATGGGCATGAAATTACAGCGCCCAAGAAAAGGGTCATCAACATGAAAGATGTACTGAATATGTAAGACATGTAACACACATAAATAAATTATGAAATGTGAAGGAAGAGTACAAAAGTCAACCTACAACTCATAACAAGCTTTTGAGGAAATACACTGTCACAATCATTGATATATATGCATGTCTATAAAAATTAAGCCACCCTACAGGGCTATATAATATAGTATCAAGTCCACTCTTTGGGGAAAATCATGTTATAACATAACGTACCCAGCCTCAAAGAGGACTCGGTTGTACTCGGCCTTAATAGGACTCGGTAATGTCCCATGTCATATCATAACATGCCCGACCTTAATAAGACTCAGTAATGTCACAACCAGCTACAGATGTGTGCACATATAAGTGTTGTACCCGGCCAACTATAGCGTGACTCGGTAAGAAAATAGATACATATATATATAAGTACAATGCAAGCAATAACTCTGAAGGGCCTTTTGGATCTGATTAGAGTGACTCAAGGTCGTTATCCTCCGATTATTGTTATGTAACTGTGTTTGTATTAATTGTCCGAGAGTCAACAACGATCATAAGAAGACATAAGTTTCAAGATGCTATCAAGGCGGAAAGTGATCCCGAAAAATAACAACGAGAGTCATGAACTATAACAATATGAAACAATGAGGTTCACAAGCTTTAATCTTGATAATAGAGTTCCTTTTGAAGTAACAACATTACAGTTACGTTCTTTGTAGATCATTCCAAAAGAAAGAAAGAGTGAACCTTAACATACCTATGTGGTTTATTTAATGACTCAATGTCTACCTTCCCGAAGACTTCCATCTACATTAAGATAATAAAATTTGTAGTTAATGCCATAGAAGGACGTACAAACATGCTTCTAAGCTATTAGGTCACTTATAGAAAATCGAATAGCAATTTCCCTATAAAATTCCACTTCCATCCAACTCAATCCATCACAAAATTAATAGGAACAACATCAAAAATAACACACCCAAGATATTCCAACAAAATCATATCAAAACCTAGCTCAAAACCCTTGCAAAATAGTATACACACACACACAAAAAAAACACCTTTATCTTCATTTCCAATCTCAATTTTCATATGTTTCTTTGATCAATTCACTTGATAAATATATAGAATGCATATAAATAGAAACCATATCATAATCAAGTCATTTGTCATAATTTGTCAGCAATCACCGATCATATTTATCACCTCAAAAAAGCCCAACAAAACATTAGTCATATCTTAGGCTATTCCCATGCTATCTTGTAGTATTTTGCTTCAAACAACATCAACAACATGGAAAGAATAAGCAAGTAGATAATATACTTACCTTATACAGCAAGTGAAACAAGAAATCCAGGCTCATGTTAGCTCACAACAACCCTTAATACAACAACACAATCTTGTAGAGTTGTTCTTCCGTCTTTAAGCTAACTTGATGTTGGATTATGGTGTATTTTTTTGGAATTTGTTTGGAATCTTAGGGGAACTGTTTGGGAGGGTTTAGAGAGTGTGATGATGGAAGAAGTTCTAAAAATGAGCAATGCTCATCCCAAAAATGAGATAAAAATAGGTGAAGGTCGACCACTGACCAAGTGGGTCCCATAGGGGCTGCCTGCACAGTCTTGCGGAAATGCAAATATCTATCTACTCCGATGTCATATTGAAAGAAATTTTAATACTTTGAAAACTAGGCTCGTAGATCTTTAATTTTGTAATTTTATCACCCCGTAACTCCAAGTATATTTAGAGAAAGACACAGTGACATTAGACCTAAATTTCAGTAAGATTATGAACGTATCTTGCGATAACTTTTGTTGACATTTGTTTTATAACTTGCTTGACTTCAAAACTTTATATACGAATATTATATGATTCCACTACCTTGAAACATGACCTCTTTATATTATTAAGTACTCCTAATTTTTTCCCGAGACTATGGGTTATAACATCTTTGATTCGTTCAGCCTCCAACCCTTATGATACTTCCGTAACACCTGTGTTAACTCATCATTGTCTTTGTAAAGGCCCTTAAACTCTCTGTCTTATATTGATTCACTTAAGATGCATTCTAACTTGGAAGTACAGGGTTTAATATCCTTCCCCTCTTAGAAACATTCATCTTCGAATGTTAACTCTTAAAGTCTTGCAAAACTTCCGCTAGAGACTCCTCTGTACACTGGACTAAAACCAACCAGCACACAACCATAAAACATACTATACATTCCACACATGGCCAATGTCTACAAATAGCAACACTTGTCCTCAGACAACCGTCAATCATAAGTACTACAAGTCAAAAATAAGTGCTTACCTCATGACATGCTGGTCTAAACCGATATGTATTGTAATATCCCATCTCGAGCCATATCTTCAGTTAAAATACGTGGGGGTGTTTGGATTTCATCTCATGTACGACCTCCCACGTCATTTCTTTGGCGTTCTTATTTCTCCATATTACTTTCACGGAGGCTACCTTTTTGGTCCTCAACTTACGGATCTGTCTATCTAAAATAGCTATTGGAATCTCTTCACAGGATAGATCCTCTATAATCTGAACTTCATCTACTGGGACAATACGAGAAGGGTCTCCAGTGCACTTCTGTAGCATGGATAATGGACTGACTCTAACTACAGAGGCAATTCAAGCTTATAAGCTACTCTACCTATCCACTGAATGACTCTATAAGGCCCCATATATCTCAGGCTAAGCTTTCCCTTCTTACCAGATCTCATGACGTATTTCGTAGGTAATATATTTAGGAATACCCAGTCATCTATGAGTTTCCATACGTTCTTACTTTAGGAATTCTTATTCTATGACCTTGGCCATCGTATAATTTTTATTCTAATGCTCTTAAGACCAAATACAATCCTCACCTTGGTTCTCATAGTTCTTACTTTACTTTTCTTAAGCTAAATTATCAGCTTGGTACTTGTAAAATTACTATTCAGCCCTTCTGGCGCACCTTGTGTAGAGATAAACATATATTTCTGCGCTGCTTGAGATGTGAGTAATTTAGGATAGGCTTCAGCTACTCAAACTCGAATTCTATCCTCTTGACTTAACCCGGTTAAAACTTTATACTTAACTTGTCATCTTAGATCACTCACATTCTTGATCTTTTAAGTTATTATACTTCTGTTAAAGCTCGCACATTTTTATTTTTAGCATAGCTTGTCCTAACAGACACTTTTGAACTAAACAGTCGATCTGGAGATTCGTTCATCCATGTTATACATTATAGTCCGCGATCATATTTGAAGTACCGACCACATGACATTGTTCGTCTCAAATCATGTCTTCTTATTTATGCAGTATTCTATATTATGACTTTGTTATCGTCTATGTTCGTTAATCGAATGGTAAAATTTATGCTCCATCATCTGGTAATGTCTCGGAGTCTTCTAGTAGTGGGAGGACACATTTAGCATGTTATTTCTACACCATCTTTTGTTATCTTTAAAGCTGGTACTTTTCTTACTGTTTTATCATAGAGCTATTATAGAATATGGCCGTTGTACTGTCTCTCCTGTACTTTTGCTATTAAGAGTGATTCTGCAATGTTTCGAGTCACGATTTCTATAACCATCCGGGTTTAATACTCGGACTCTTGATTTACTTAGCTAATGTAACTCTAGAGTTTCCTCTTCTCTCTTAGCATTTAAGTAAGCTTATGGTGTCTTCCAATCTACAGCTAAGGGCATTAGCTATTACATTAACCTTTCATGGACATTATGGAACATCCACGTTATAATCTTCTAATAATTCAAGCCTTTGTCTATGATGTGGACTCAATTCTTTCTTTTAACTTGTACCGAAGTATCCTATAACTGTAAGAATGTCAACATATATGTTGCATGGATAATACTCTGAAATCTTAAATGCATTCATAACGTAACTAACTTTAGGTCATAGATTGAATAATTCTTTTCATACCTTCTCAGCTGTCTTTAAACGTAAGCAATTACTTTTCATGGTCGTTCTGCCACTTGTTGCATGAATACTTGGTTTATCTTAGTTCCCACGCATACTAGATTTTTGTGTAACTCATATGATCTCAAATATTAATTTTAATTTTAACTTCCCATTCATTAGTCACGATAGGTGCCACTTTCTTATGGAGTGCATACAATGTTCTAATAAGACTGTTGTTACAAATTCATGTCTTTTTCATGTTACTATGCCTAGGTTGAATCCTTCTTCCTTATTTGCTCAGCTAGCCTTTCGTTGTAGTACTTAGGGAAGACCTTCTGACTCTTGTAAAGATGCGATCTTATTACATCATACACCCGATGGAAAGTTTGGTATTTTTACTCACCTATAACTATCCTTAGTTACTTACCTCTGTGACCTTGTGCTCATAGGGTTACTTCTAAACCCAAATTTTGATTGTCTCCCCAGTGACACTCTCTTTTATTTACGTAGCCCTTATACGATGCTTTTAAATACCCCAAGGGCTATCTGAATATTTCTCCTAGATTACGATTTCGTATCTGCTAGGCTAAATTCTTTATGCTGGGGTTTACTACATTTATCTTTCATTATCTATTGATTTATCTATGACGTCTTGTCAGCCATAACTAGTCTCTTCCTAAATCAACTACTAACTACCCGTCGGTCCATTCTTATATCTATATTATGTGTAACCTCTCTTGGGTTATGTCTTTTGTCTTAACTTATCTCTCACACTGGCTCATTATGTATCATGTGTCCATTCACACTTATTTATCAATAACATCCTGGTCGGGAACCCTTACTGCCTCTTCCCGACATCGTACTTGTATAACATTCTAGAATCGTGACATAGATATATAGGATCTGAATAAATGCAATCTCATTCCTTTTGCTTTTTACCGCATTTTTTCTTTTCCATTCTATATTTACCTGAACCACTTAACTCTGACTTAATACCATATCACACCATCCTCCCCCCGTTAGGGGAGTACTAACATTTAATTCTCTAAAATTTTACCTGCAGATGTTTTACCTCTTCATCTTCGGCATCTTTTCACATCTTCAATGACCATTACTCACCTTACGGTAACCCTTCTATACCAGGGATAACTCAATTTCTTACGCACGAGGGTGACACCTAGTGTAATTGGCACACTTAGTCCCTTAATCTTAACTCTGCTCACAACGCTTGCTAAAGGGAAGCATCTTCCGGAATGACCTTTAAAGGTTATTCTTATGTTTTCCATTCTATTATTATCGGAATGTGGTCTATGAAACTCTCCCGATGTCGACTATTATCGAATCCTTTGATCCCTTATTCATGTTTGGTTTATCTTGTTTGGTAGCCCATATTGATTTCTATTACTCTGGGTGTCTAACTTAGCCTTCTGGTAATTATGTTGGAGTCACCAACTCATTTCTTGAAATATATGGCTTATACTCTTTTATAGTCTCATGGCCTGCCTCCTCTTGTCCTTTCCTTCGCTTGACTATAGACTCTGTCATCCTGTCATATTTTAATTTACCGTTATCACCCATTTATCACATCTTACTCACAATGCTTCATTTATTCTTTTCTTATTCTCCTGCTAATATTTCTGTCTATCACCTTATTATGGAAACTTCAACAAAATATTTTTTCACTTTTAACTTCACTTGATCCATCTCACTAGCTCTTCGGGTCATCTAACATTCTCTCGTTACTAGGGACGGGAGACATACTAAGGTAAATGTTTATCCCTTATAGGATTGAAGTGACTATCTTCTGAATTTTTTTAATGTTCTAGTATTCATATCTAACAGTACTATTCTAGAGTGCACCACCTAGTGTCTCACAAGGAGAACTATTATCACGTTTACAATATCCTTCGGAAATGTCAGTTAATGCTAACAATTCATCCACCATTTTGGGTTATTCTAACCCTAGGTTGATCCTGACATCCCTTCCTCCTCTTAAACTACATCTGAAAGCTCCCATAGGGCATAACTGAGATGGGCATGGCGAATTTTACATACCTCTATTATTGTTGAAAGAAACTAAGAATGCTTAAATTTCTCTGCCTAAATATATATAATGATAATGTTTACTAACTGGGTACCTCGTACCCTTCTTCACCTTGCTTCTTTTACCTGTTAAAACTTACACTCCTACCTCCTAGTACTCCCATGGTCTGCTATTCGCAGGGTCTGTTAGATATTCCCATCTTAGGGTCTTAAGCAGGAAATTTATACATATGGTATGCACGATATGATAGGGCCTCAAACTAGGCCACATCGTCAGGAACTCTCTCTCTACTAGTGCCCTTACCTGTTGCTACAATAGCCCTCTAACTAGCAGTAATCTTTCTAATTTCAAGCATATTTATATCATTAGAAAACATAAGTCCTGACTAAAACTCCTATGACTCATCTCTATAACACGATTTGGATTTGAAAGAAGGGTAACAGACTCCTTAATGCCTTATATCTTCCTGTTTAAATAATGTGGTGCACAACGCATTTATAAACAAGACTCTACTAGACACGACTTGTAAACTCCCTAGGATAGACCTTCTCTAATACCAAGTTTGTTACAACCTAACCTTGGGGGTTGTGGTCGGCACCCAGTAGGCTCGCTCATACTAGGCTCGGTTTCTCGACCATTCTAGGCTCGCTCATAGGCGCTCGGTCACAGTACGCTCGGTATATAACTTACCATTTGATTAAAGGTCCCCAATAGGGGCTTCCCTAT